>JBBPKY010000001.1:4063-112550 GCA_038089495.1 Xerocomellus dryophilus
ACTCGGCCCTTGTCTACTTTGCGAATGACGAGGGGTGATGTCGCGATATTAGAAAGTGTGTCAGATAGCACGACCTCACACCCATACGTCACAGCCTGATGGCCACCTGAGTATTGTGAACGTGAGTATTAGTGTATAATACTTTCAGGTCACGTGAAAACATACCGTGGACGGGCGGAGCATCCTCTGGGCGGCGCACTACATTTACATTGAAAGCTGACCAGCTGACGTTACTGGCACACAATTGGGCAGAGTCAATGGTCATGTATTTGGTGCGAACGGTTTGTGAGTTGATACGGTTGAAAAGAGAAACTGGACCCCCAGCCAGAATGCACGACGAGATGTTACGCGTCTTGGCTGTCTTCTTTGAGGGTTTAGATATAATTGTTACAGGAGCTGAATCAAAAGACGCCCAAACACGGCCACCAGCATTTTCGCCGCTGCCCTCTGCCGTGGCCGAAGGAGGATCCATGATGTCGAGAGATAGAGTGAAGCTCTTGGCCTTGGCAGTACCAGTGACGTGGAGGAACTTGAAGCTACCAGTCATATTATTGTCGAGGGAGGTTTTCTGATCAAAGGAGCGCTCTCCTTGCTCAGAAACGACAGCCATGGAGAGCTGCTGGGAGCGCATCTGCCATACCGGGCCCTGAATATGGACGATAGGAGGGGGACAGAGGAAACGCTTTTCGCTGCCATATGATTTCTGGGCGACGGCGGCATGCAGACACATTACTGTGGTCATCGGTATGACGCGCGCGGGGTCCTGGGAGACATGATCGCGTACAGTACGACGAATTTTCGGATGGGGATCCTCCTGTTCGCCTTCGTCGAGCTTACGCTTAGTGTTCTTACTCCCAGAGGGCTTATCGCGGAAGGAAGGTGAATAATGACGCGTTTAAGCGCTCGGTAAGGGACGGACTTACTTGGGGAAGTAAGGTGACGTGATGTGACGCTGTGAGCTGAGGAGGGGGAGGAGCAATGGCCCAGTGATGGAGGGTAGACTCTGGGGGCAAGTGGTCTTTGCGGCTTGCGGCAAGGATAGACTGGAGAGACGCGCTTGGATCGGGATTAGAAAGGACGGAGGCGGCGTTCACGGTAACGGTGGGGTGTGTGTGGTTGATGACGCCGCCGTTGGACGAGGGGGTCGGGGGTTTGACGGACGGTAACTGCTGGGGAATATGTTCGGCGGGTGGAGAGGTAGTATCTACGAGAATGTCGAGGGACGGCTGGGACGGAGAAGGGGGGCGGGGAGACGAGCTCTTTGACGCAGCCTGATGGAGGTGGGCGTCGAGGTGAGCGGCGTCGGGCATTGAGATGTGTGGGGATGAGAAAGGATGAAATGTCCTCATAACAGTTTCCCGCCAGGGATAACGACGTTGGCTGCCAGCTGTGGGAATCGAGAACAGAGGTGGGAAAAACGAGAAAAGCCTGAGAGTCGTTCAATGTTTTGGTGATGACAAATTCACACACCAACACGTGCTACTCTGCGCTACTTCGTGGGAATTCAGCCACAAATTCAGGGGTAAGCACTGCCATCCTCCCACGGAACCCGACGGTGCCAATATTAATGTATTTCTACAGACCATGCAAGGCATGGATTACAATAAAATGTCCTGAAAATGCAAAAACGTAGATTGAGTCAAACAGCGGTGCTAAAATACGGGGGAATATTCCAATGCGATTTGTATCAAAGGTCAAGTAAAAATTCGGTCCATCAAGTTAACAGTCCCCGCATGCATCAAGAGTCGTTGTCGCAACTCGTAGCCAACTTTCCCCGTAGAACGACGATAGAATATGTGGTCTTCTAGCTCGGAGGGTCACGAAGGAACCTTCGCCCGTCGCCGGGTCCGTCGCGAGGTCGACTCTGTCCGGGGAAAGGGACAGTCGCATTAGTAGGTGTCCGAGAGTCGCGTCTAGACCCCCTAGGATCGGGGCGGATGCCCAGCTCTACGTCATGTTGGTATCGTTGCCAGTCCTCGACTCTCAACATCGACTTCCGCTTCGACGAACTTGAGGCGTTAACTCCACCTTTGATCGCAGCAAGCTTGTCTGCGCTCAAGGCATTGGCGCTGGAGTTGCGATCACCAGGTTTACCTGCGTCGATTAAGGCTGGACCTCGTTTACCCGACCCATCGTCCGGTTTGCGCTTCCCTCTCTCCTCTCGCACGAGTTCCGCCACTTTTTCCGCTTGGCGTTTGCTCACTACCTCCCGCTCAATGGCCATTGATCGTTCCCAGCGACTTTTAGCTGCCGCGAG
Organism: Xerocomellus dryophilus; assembly: GCA_038089495.1. NCBI lineage: Eukaryota > Fungi > Basidiomycota > Agaricomycetes > Boletales > Boletaceae > Xerocomellus > Xerocomellus dryophilus. The sequence goes on from JBBPKY010000001.1 coordinate 6,321, forward strand.
GTCCGCAGACTCCTTCTCGGCCTGAGTAAGCGGGTTTTGCAGTCCACGCATCTTCTGTCTATGGCGTTCCTCAAGTTCCTCGAATGTTGCAACACGTTGTGGCTCAGCCTTCTGGGGAACGGGAGCGACAACGTTGCCACGAGGTAAGATGAAAGGAACGTTGGAAGCGGTGTCATGAGCAGCGAGTTTGATAGGTCGCGTCGGGGGTAACACAATAGGGATGTTTGGGTTCGGCTCGGGGGAGTTCTTCGTAGGGCGAGCACGAGCGAGAACGTGGGGGGTAGTGTTGGGCAGAGGCTGCTCGAACACGGGCGCATGACCGGGCGGTTGCAACAGGACAGCAGGAATGTTACTCGGATGAACCTGTGACTTCTTCGACTGCAGCCTTGATACACCAACAAGTGTAGCGGCGATGGGTACATCCTCATCTGAGATGTCGTTGGGGGTGGTGTCGTTGCCGCTGACCTCAAGCATGCTTTCGCGACGCTTGCGCTGGACGAGGGCTTCGGTCACTGCCTGAGGTATAGGAACTCGCTGGGCGTTGGGCATGGTGGCAGAAACAGGTGTGGTTGGAATTGGTACGGTCACACCCGATGGTGGCTGAAGTAGTTTTCGGTCACGTACGTAAGCATCCCAATCATCGTCTTTTGGCAAGGGGACACTTGTGGGACGGCTTATGGAGGCGCCAAGGGGAGGTGCATCGATGAGCTTCGACAATTCCATAGACAGCGCACGACCACGCGGATCAGGTTGTCTGGGGGGTCGCGTATGGGGCCGAGGGGCAATGGCGTTGTCCAGGTCGTAACTGAGAGTACGGCGTGAGGTGAGCGAGACCTTGCGTGAGCGGGAATCATCAGAGTCTATGCCAGGTGTATCTGTCCGCAGCGCGTCAATAGAACGCCGAATAGTCTGAATTTCAGCAAGGAGTTCCTCCTTGCGGGCGAGTTCGCTCAGCTCGGCGGAAATCTGAACTCTCTGGACTTCCCTGGCTTCTTTGCCGATGTCCGGTCCTGGATCGGTGATGAAGCCTGCCGGAACGTCATCTTGAATTCCGATTCCGAGGTCTAGATGAGGGAGGAGAGTTCCCGGAGCCTGAGAGCCCCTCGCAGTACGCTTGAGGTCGTCCTCGGGCATCGGTGCTGCCATGAAGTCGGACACGCCAGATGTATGCCGGGCACGGCCACCAACAAAAGTAAAAGTGGACGCACGACCTTCGTTGGATCCAGATGTCGGGAATTCCTTCATGAGAGGTGTACCCGAGTATCCGCTGCCTGACCGAGCATGCGTCCCAAGCGATGGGTGGTCATTCTCCCACTCTTCTTTCTCTTTCGCGAGCTCCACGAATCGGTCAGACACGTTGAGTTCAGCTTCTTCGTCTCTGCGCCTTTGTTCTTCGGCGATCTCTTTTAGCTTGCGCTGAAGAACACGAAGGATACGCAATTGGACTGCGCCTCCCATAAGGGCGACCGCGCCGATCAGACCGAGTTCAATCTCCATAATCTGCGAGACAGGAAACGCAATGTTGTTGCTAGTATACTTTGGGAACAGTGTACTGAATCCCAAGTTCCAGACATAGAACTGGTGGGATATGTGAGCACCCAAGCAAAACCGTACTAACAAGGGTTATGTACCTCTTTGAGTCCAGCAGTGGTGTAGCAATCGACGCCCAGAATGAATGCTGATGATCCGACGAAGGCAGTTGCTAGAAGCAACATGTGCCAATGAAGCTTTGGAATCGTACAAAGCACAAAAGCGACGACACCACAGGCTAGGAAATGGGTTAGGTCCGGAATGCAAAATGCGTCAAGGTCATACCGATATATAATATCCATCGTAGTCCAACGGATGGAATGAGGCCACCATTTCTAAAACATTGTATCCACAAACCGAAGGCGAAACCTCCCCAGGCGCCAATGAAGTATTTGGTGGCCTTCCAGAAGAAGATGGTGAAGGCACCCCCCATTATACCGGCCACGGAACACGCAAGCACAAACATGCCCTGGAGTGTTTTACTCGGGGTATTAACTGCCGGGAGGATGCCAAATTTGACGATAAGAACGAAGCAAACGAGCGACAGGGTATAAAATCCAATGAGGAAGAACGAAGTCCTGAAGGACCGAGATTCAGCGATTGGATGTGTGGTGTGGAGGAAACTGCACACCATCTGTTCTTATGACCCCAGAACGCACTTGGGAGGCCCGTCAAGATGAGGATAGCTCCTAGAACGCCGAAAGCAGGATTGATTTCCGTGGCCAGCACAATTGGCGTGGGTGTTGGCGATGGAGAGGCGGACGTTGAAGCAGTGGGGGTTGGAAGTGTGCTGGTGACATTATAGACGATGGGAACCACAGTAGTGAACGGGATGTCTTGGCTACCGGAAAGACTGTCGGATGTTGTGGTGTAATAACTCGTAGCAAGAAAAGTGGTGAGATTTAAAGACGGTGTCGGGGTCGGGGTCGGGGTCTGGGTCGAGTCGGGGGATGGGCTGGTGGTTGAGTTTGCCGTGGCAGACGTGGACTGAGCAGAGACATGGCCAAGGAGGGACGAGAAGAGAAGAGACAAGAAGGCACACACGCGAACTGGAGCCGGCCTCATCGTGGGCAGGGGGAGGAGGGAGGGAGGGAAGGGGAAGGGGAGAAGGAAAGAGCCCGGGGAGCGCGAGGCAGACGCAGACGGGCAAGTCAGCCGCCACGGGGATGTGCGAGTGACGGAAGTTCGCAACAAGTCTACTTCGCCTCACGGAAGCCTCTGTCAGAGTCTGGTTTTCGATCAAACATGGCTTGTTTGGAGGAGAAGACATGTAACCGAGTGGACATAGAGGTGGAATATGTACGTAGTATGCATTCGATCTCGTCTCCTTGACCTCCGCAGGCACGCCGTTTCATCACCACACATATGTGGAAACCTGTCCACATGACAATAGATCTCGCTTGCAAACATGGGCGCTTGCATCCGACCTCGTCCGACGTGGCATGTGCTGCAGCTGTGCGGTACAATACACTCCCCTACGTGGCACATCCAGGATTAGTCAAAGTGTTCCAGTCTAGTAGGTTGGACGCCGATCCGTGACAGAACGATGGCCATCTTCCTGGGGCCATCCGTCACCACCACCCTGTTCCCTGTTCTTTCTTCTTTGCGCTCTTCCAGGATAGTGATCACCTTGCCTTGTCTCCCGAATCGCCCCACCCGTCCTGCAACGTGCAGATATGCATCACCTGACCGTCCTTCGGGGACTCCAAGCATGAAGACATGCGACAGATCCGGAAGATCAATTCCCCGGACCGTAGCGAGCGTGGCGACGATCAAAACTGGGTTCTCGTCTGAAACCTCACCCATCCGGGATAGAACATGAGTGCGACTGGCTTCGTTTGCCACCAAATCGAGGGGGTGCGCGTTGACACCCAGCTGTTGCAGTTCGAAGATAATTTTGCGCACAGCCGCACTCGCTGGTAGCACTAAAAGTGCAACACGAGGCACGTCGAGAGCAAACGTAGCAGCAACTGCCTCCAACATGGCTGGATCGAAGGCCAATGGCGCATGTAGCAATCCTGCGAGATGATAAGTCCTCGGTAGATAGAACAAAACACCACTTCTTACCTTTGTCTGCGTCGTCCACGAGTTCAGGATCATCGCCATCGTAAAAAACGCCATCTTCGTCGTCGCCGTGATCCTTTTCTATCGTCGCATTACCGCGGACATCCGGCTGCGATGGACGAGCACCGACAACATTCTTGATATCTCCTGTCTTCGATACCACAAGGACATGATGCACGGCACTCCGAGCCAATCTATGGGAAGGTAGAGCCGAGGAGCGTTTTCTGATCAACTTCAACACCTCCCCGCGCTGTACCCACCCAAAGGTGTTGAATAGTGCACTTTGCAACCTATTGCGCAGCGTAGCACTGATCATGACCAACTGTGGCCTGTAAGCTGGAGTATCATGGCCGTGTTCGAGTGACTCATCCCAGGCAGAATGTGAGCGCATCCACTGCTTGTCTCTGGATGAGGGGTAAAGTCTATTCAAGATCCGGACGAGATCTGGAATATGCGTCTGCAGCTTCTTTTGAGACGTTCTTCGGCGCTCTTTCGGGCGTTTACTGTTAGGGGCGCGCAGGAGCGCGTCCACCTCGTCCACCACGACTGTAGAGGGCGCAGCTAGCCAAAAACCCTCAGGCTGGCGCTCAATAAGCTCCAATACGGCGTTGGGAGTGGCAATGAGGATGTGAGGAGGTTTATGGACCAACAGGTCCCGGTCAGACGATGCGGATCTGATCGCCTCTTGCATGCGACCAGGCAAGCCCCGCAATGTTGACTTGTCTACGTGTCGAACGACAACCTGTGCGTATTTCGTCAACGAGGATGGTGTGTGCCCCCAAGGCAGGGTCATGTGGTGTATCCAATGTAGGTATTGATATGCAAGGTCCCGGTGCGGCACAATTAACAAGCCTGCAAGTACCTTCCCAGTACCATCTTTATCCTCGCCCATAACTGGGCTCGCTTTGCGTGCCGGGAGTTTGCTTAGCAGGGCCAACATTGCCGCAAACGATCTAGTAAATGGTGATTAGTCTCCTCGAACGCGTCCTGTTGACCAACCAACACACTTTCCAGTTCCAGTGTCGTCCTGCAGCAAGACATCTCGATTTTTAGTTATGGCACGTATAAGCTTTCTCTGCATTGCGGTTGGTTTTCGAACATTTGGGAAAGCATTGCGCAACGACGCGACTACCGCGGGTTGAATCCCGGCAGCCTCGAAAGAATCCTGGTCCACTTCAGGAGAAGGAACACGAGCTCTGCCATTGCGTGCTGTTTGTTGGCTCAAGTAACGTGCAATGATCGCCTTCGTGCAAAAACGTCGTGGATGGAATGAAAGAAAGGACATGTCCACGTGATGTCCGCCTTCTGTTCTTACCATGTTCAATAGTACTGGTCAATTACTTTACATTAAGTTACAGGCAGGAACGCCGAGAGGAAAGAGGGATCCAATCCAGAGCTATAGCACAGCTGATCATGATCAAACGTGAGGATGGAAGGTGGGTGCCAAGGGGAAGCAGGGAGAAAGGATGTTAAAGTCCGCACCAACCTCGCATAAAGCCAATCCTTGGTATTGTGAAATAACAGCGCACGACGCGGAGACGGCGAAAGAATACTCATACAATTTATGTAGCATCTTCACCGGTTGCGTCCGCGCTCCTTGTCTCAGAGGATGGTCGCTGCTTTGAGCGTGATTCTTCCTCCTCCACTGCTTGCTCACCATCCATCCTCGCGAGTTCCTATTCCTCGTCACCCCCAATGGGGCGATATGTGCTCCTGTCGTCGCGGTAAAGGAGTCGACTGACCCATCCTCTCTCTGCAGGATTGTATCGTCGGCCGGAGCCAACTGACAACCGATCGGAATGGGCACCCGACATAAGGGAAGCGCGCTCGGACTCGTAGTCAAGTCTTTCCTCTGGAAAAAGTTCAAACCTCGTTACTGCCGGTTTTGTGGAACGAATTCACCTTCGCCAAACACAGCATCCATCTCTTCCAACGGTACGCCCATGGTTTCAGGATACACTAGAGCAGCGTTAGCAAAAAGGTACGGCAAGGGAGGTAGTAGACCAACAAAAGTACACGAGGACAAAGCTGCATGCACAGTAAAAACCGTGCATGGGATATAACCTCCACGTAATGACTTCCTGCAAGTAAGGTGTTGTTTCTCCCACAAAGAAATTGAACGCCCTAGAGCAGAAAAATCGGTCAATGTACGGGTAAACTGTGAGGCACTAACCAGTTCGTCGCAGTCGAGATTGAGACGCCTTTGGACCGGAAAGTCAGGGGCATGATCTAAAGAATTTCATTCAGCATTCCGAGCATTGCGTCAACTTATAGCCCACCTCAGGGGGATAGAGCCATGGAATTGGTCCCCAGCTTCAAGAGATGAGCAAGAATTGGACCGCGCGACGAAATCCATACCTGTAGCCGAACGCAGCGTTGAATACGATCACGCAAACAACAACTGCTCGGGGAGTTGCCGGAACGTCCACATACATCCACCATCCTGTGAGGCCCAGAGAGATGCCCATCTATATACATTGATTAAAAAGATCCGAAACCAGGTCACGATGACAGGGCGTACGACAACAGCGCCTGAGAGGAGAATGAACCGACGACCCCAGCGATCTACCAAGTACCAACTGAAACCGAAACGTGAGTAAAAGAAAGATAGCATGTACGAGATACACACGGCGGAATAGTGCTGAGCACGTAAATGATAGCGTTGATGCCCGTCATGAGAACGGCATCACGCCCAAGCCATCCAGCCTCTGTGTAATATTCAACACGACTTGCCGTGTACGCAACTTAACTAACAGTACCTTCAAATACCGAGGCTAGCTTGCGATATTAGCAAGTACTTTGGAGATCTAGCATACGATGACTCACGTGCATAATAGGATATTACTGCCGATGGACGTTTTTCTCAGAGGGAAGCGATGTGAGAACGCGATGACGTACCATTTATCCCATTCTTGCAGATCATGAGAACGTCAATCAGAATAATGGGTCGAGAACTACAACATACCAGTTGAGCAAAAGCTTGAGAAGACATTGCAAGTAAGACACGGCGTTTGTACTTTCTCCACATTGTCGAATACGAGCGACCCTCGCCAAGTTCACGCTGAACAGGGAATTGAATTGAGGAACAAACAGAGCATAGCCACTGGGACACCTACTTCGGAAACGACTTTCTCTTTGATTTCCCGGAATTCTGCCTGTGCAAGTAAGTGGTTGGGATCTCCACCATGCAGATCTACAATAACGCGCATTCCAGCTGCATCTTGGTCAGTATCAATCAACCACCTGAGAAACGGGGTCAGTGTCTCATAGATCACGGGCGTGGTGTTTTCGCACCGTGGGCTCTCTGGCATCACTAGGCTACCAACTGCAAGGATGGCTCCAATGACGCATTGAATAAAGAGGGGTATACGCCAAGAAAGATGAGAGTCGAGGAACGAGCAAAAATAGTCAGTCCACTGGAAGCAACGAGATCAGCACAGAAAGCGGGTGCTGGAAAGACAGGCTTACGACTGAAGTGGCGTAACCGGCAATGTTGCCCGTAAACTCCATGCAAGCGAGAGCGCCTCTCTGAGGGGGGATTAGATCGTGTTTGGAGCGCGTAAGATGTGTACTTGCATGATTTGGAGGAGAAATTTCACTCTGATATATCGGAACGATGGTGCTAGGAATTGCAGAAGGTGGGCACAAAGTAGAGGGTTGTTGTCAAGGTCACGCACGATAGTAAACCGACACCGAAGCCACTGACGACGCGGCCGATGATCATGACGTAGAAGCCGGTGGTGAAAGTCTGAATGGCGCCTCCAATGGTGAAGACGAAGGCACCGACGAAGAGTGTCCCCTTTCGTCCGATGAGGTCGCCCACGCGACCAGCGGCGATGGACGTGGCTTCTGGGGGTGAGGAGGGAAGGGAAGATGGCGGAGAGGATGGACGTACCTAAAGCGCCGAGCTCGAGGACTGCGACCATTGTTCCGACTTGCAGAGGACCTGGCGAGTTGAAAAACTGTTTAAAGTAGGGACCGGTGATGATGCCAGACATGACACTGGCCGAGGGGTGAGGACAGGGAGTAACAGAAGGGGGGAGACGCACCCCTGGTCGTAACCGAACTAGAGACGGGAAGGTGTTAGGAAGCGAGGAGGAGACGGAGGGAGACGCACGAGAAAGACGCCGAGGCTGGCGAAGATGGAGATGGCGTAGAGGAGAGGCTGCCCGACGAGCCTGCTCTGTGAGGGACGGGGAGCAGGATCTGCCATGGTTTCATTTACTGGGTGGTGGTGGGTGCAGAAGAACAAGCTTAGCGGCCGCGCCACCACCACCACCATGCCCTACTCAGACAGCTCCGTAGACACAGCGTCCAGCGACAGCGGCGACGACGACGAATACAGACTCGCACAGAAGGAGTGGCAGGAGAGCGTCGAGGAGCTCCAGCAGCTCGTCCTCGTCCTCGTCCTCCCCTGGCTGGGCAAGTTCCTCGGTCGCAGGACCAGCCATTGGCGTGCGTTTTTCTCGTCCTCTCCAGCGCCGGCTCACCCCCGCCCAGTGTACGCCCGCTACCTCCGTCTCGGGCTCGGGCTGTCCTTCTTCCTCGGCGACAGACCACTCGCATTGCCTCTGTGAATGCTGGTATCAGAAATACGGTCGAGGTTCTACTCTCGTCTTCCATCCCCGTCGTCTTCTGACCCTCCAAACCAAGCTCGCCAGCCCCCCATACACGGCCTGTCCCCGCGTCATCTCCTCGACCACCCCATCTGCATCCGCCCATGCCTCCCTCGCAATCAGTCCACGTAGCAGGATATACCATGTATCTGGCCCAATCGAGAATCTCCTCTGAACCATCTTCCTGTAGTACCCAAGTGCATCCGCCGTTCCCTCCTGCGCTGGGTTCTCCAGGCATGCTTTGATCAACACATGGTACCCCGCCCGGTTGAGTTGCATGCTCCGTTTCTTCATCCCTTCCAGCACGTCGTATTTACACTGCTGCGCCAGTGCTAGATCACGCCAGTCATGGCGGTGCAGACTCGTCAGGATGCCCGTGTATGTCACTTCGTTCGGCTGCACCTCTGCATTCTCCTCCATCTTCCGCAGGAGATCCATCGCCGCCCGCAGACCTTGTTCCGTCCCCTCCTCCATCTGGTGGTTGATGATCGATGTGAAAAAGGCTACGTTGGGCTCGATGTTCTGCTTCCGCATGAGGCTGAGGATAGCATCTGTAGCATCTGTGCGACCAACTTTGAGCAGCGCGGAGAGCACCGTCGAAAATGTGTAGACATCGCCAACCAGACCATCCTCCCTCATCCAATCCAGGATGCGGGAGATTGCGCGGAACTCGCCTCTTCGGCCATGGTAGCTGAGCAGACTGTTGAACGACACCACGTCAGGCTTAGGTCCTCCCCCCCGCAACCTCTGGAATAGCGCATGAGCTTCTCCTTCCCGACGATTCTTCAGCAGTCCGTGGAGGACAGTATTGTAGAGTGTCAAGGCATCCTCTGGAGTCGGCGACAAACCAGTTGTAAGCCTCGTTTGGAAAAGTGTAAGGTATTCCATTGCATCGTCTGGTCTGCGAGCGGTGAAAAGCGCGGATATAATGGCGCGGAAAGTTGACGCTGTTGGTTCTATACCCATGGACATCATTGTGCGCCACGCCTCTTCCGCGTCCTTTGCGTCTCCCGTGCGCTCGTACCCAACAAGGAGAGCAGTCCAGGTGATGATTGTTGGTCGAACTTGGAATCGCAGCATATCGTCCCAAAGGGTCTCAGCCAGGTCTCCACAATTGCATTGAATGAAAGCGGTCAAGACCGTCGCCCAGTTGATTTCGTTCAGGGCAACGGGTGTCTGTGGCGTGACGCTAGCTTGACTGGGTGCAATGTACGGTTCGGGACCGCAGATACCGTCAATGATAGACTGATAAAACTTCTTGAGACCCTGGGTGTCGCGAGTGGCAGCGAATGCGGCGGCGCGTGCCGTGATGAAACGTGGTTCGGAGACATATCTTGCGATGCGTAGCCTGCGGACATATTCCTCCACCTTGCCCGTTAATGACTTGCTGGAGAAGGTTGAGAGAAAGTCCGTTACGAGGCGCGGAGAAATCGGAGCAGGGAATTGGAGGTATGCACGTAGCGCATCGTGGAACGAATCTCCAATGGCATGGGCAACGACGACGGCGAGAAGGATGGAAGGGGGTTGTAAAGAGTGGGAGTCCGAGTAAGTTGGCAAGTCGATCACCAGCTCGTCGACATCGTGATCCTCTTCCGAGGCAATGATGTCTGGAGAGAGGGGCTTTTTCTCGATGACCCGGAGGAACCGCGCGTACAGATTCAGGGTAGTCATGCGATCGCCACTCCGCAGATGAGCCGCCATGTATGCAACCAAAGCGTTGGGAGCCCCCTCGGTCGCAGCGTAAAACGCAATTTCCTCGATGGCTTCGCGGTCGTGAGCGTCCCAACCCTGGGTTGTTTGCGGACAGAGTGTTGCCAACAGCTCCGAGCACCTGCGTAACTGAGGTCCAAATAGCGGTAGAAGGGCCTTGTCCCGCAAGCGTGCCCAATGCTCCCAGACGCGTCGTGTGTCACGCGCTGAGAGAGCCTGTCGAAGCTCTATGAGACGCTGATTGAAGAACAAGATGTCTGGGTCTGGGATATCTTGGGTGTGGTAGGCTTGCTGATGCTTTGCGCCCTTGGCAAGAACGAGACCCGTAGGTCGCTCGACGTTGTGCACGGCAGCGAGAACGCTAGCGGGTCTATATCCAAATGCACGGGGGGCAAGGAAGTCGAAAAGATGGACATTGCGGACTGACCTGAGCATCGACGCGGTGCTGAAGCTGAGCGTGGGCCCTGCGGAGCTAGATATTTGTTTCTGCTCCTCCTCACGATGGGCCACGGAAACTCAAACAAGCTATACATCACACACGCTGAGCACACCGGCGTCCTCGGTCAGCACTCGGCCTCGTCGTCGGGCTACAAAGCGTGCGTGTGCTGTCCACCGCTACCGCATCCACATCTCTCAACCTCCGTTCCACAGAAAACAACAGGTCCCGCATCCCAGAGCACAGACGCCGTTTGACTGTTGTGCCCTTTCTTTCCAGCCGTTTGAGCACCCAGTCTGTGCACGCAACAAGGATGGAACCGGGTTTGTCTTTGACCTCGTAAACGTCATCCCTTGGCTAAAGCGAGTCCCCTTTCTCTCGTGAGTCGACATTTCATCTTACATCTCTTTCAAGGCAACATAACAACACACACCCGATCACCAAAGAACCTCTCTCCCCAAACGATCTCATTAAACTCAACTACTCACGGAAGCCGTCCGGAGAGATTCACGACCCTATTTCATTCAAGCCATTCAGCGAGCACTCACATATCGTTGCAATTGCAACAACTGGCAATGTATTTCTCGCCGAAAGCGTCAGGGGTGGTAAGGATCTTTTGGAGGAAAAGAAGTTTAAGAGGTATATCCGGAAACTCGTGTCCCTTGTAAATTCTAAGTGAACGTTTCAGTGACGACGTGATTACACTCCAAAATCCCCATGGGCTCCCTCCTGAATCTCCGCTTACCGGGGCCGCCGCTGTGGCTATCGCCGCAAAGAATGAAGAAAAGGCAAAAGCCCTCACTCCGAAAGCTGTTTCAGAGGCCAAAAAAACCGTCCCTTGTAGGTATGCATACTCCCATCGTCTTCACAGCTTCAGACCATTTCGTAGGGAACATCTCTCCATATTCCACCGGTGCTCCCGGTGCGTCGCTGACGTCAACCTCTGTGGACCCTCAGACACAGTCTTCGAAGCTCCTTTGGGATGAGGAGGAACTCATGTTTGAAGACATATCAAACCCTCCGAAGGGTAAGGGTAAAGAAAAAGATGTAGGCAAGCGCCGAGCTTATGTTCGAGTCATCACAAGTCTTGGTGGATCCCTCAATCTGGAACTATATTGTGAAAAGGTTCGAGGACCATGCTTGTATGTGCTACTCTCACTCATTGTCAATAGGCCCCGAAAACCTGTTACAACTTTTTGATGCTTGCTAGAGCGGGCAAGTACGACAATTGTCTTTTCCACCGGTTAATTCCCGGGTTCATGGTAAGATAAATCCTTTCCCTTACCATTGTCTCTATTCGCTGACTTTTCCTCTAGGTGCAAACTGGGGACCCAACTGGGACAGGCGCGGGGGGACAGTCATACTGGGGCACGCCTTTTCGTGACGAATATGATCTGAAAGGTGCCGTTAAACACGACAGTCGGGGTGCCGTTGCGATGGCAAATAAGGGTGCTGGCACAAACGGGTATGTGTAAGTTCAACAGAAAGCGTTCGCGGATGCTAACACCCAGAGCAAGGTCTCAGTGGTACATCACGTTCAGAGCGGCAGGGCATCTTGACAATAAGCACACCGTTTTTGGCAAGCTGGTCGGCGGCGAAGAGGTTCTAGATACCTTGGAAAAATTGCCAAGGAAGGAAGGAACTGAGCGGCCAGCTAAACCAGTGCGAATAACGGAAGTCGTGATGTACGTTTGATCCATTACTTTTTTTTCCGTCTAATAACCGTGACCCAGTCACCAAGATCCATTTGAGACCTACAAAACGCGTCTCGCCAAGAAGCTCGCCCTCCGCGCAGAGGCTAAGAACGAAGGGCCAAAGACATCTCAGAAAACACCGGCTGACAATATCAACTGGTTTGGAGTCAAGGTGGGCGCAAGTGATGAATCCTCAGGTAGCACGCCCAGCGCCGGCGTCGGGAAATACCTTGGCAATAAGAGACCACTCGAACTGGAAGGTGTTGACAACGCCCTACAGGCTGAAGAATCTAAAAAGAAGAAACGGTTGGGTTTTGGTGACTTTGAGGGCTGGTGATACTTGACAATAGGGTGATATCCAACGCCCTTAACGCCATTGCTTACTTTACAGTGATAGAATGATCTGTAGGGTAATAGTGACTAATGAAGATGATATGGATGTCTGATCTTCGTATGACTCGGTCAACCTGGTACTGCAACTCGCCCCATAGCACCCTGGGCCTGCACCAAAGCGTGCTCTGTCGCGTGATACTAAGTAGGTAGCGTGACACGAAAACGCACAAGGATCACCTTCCGTTTCATGGACAACAGGTTGTTCCTTCGGTGCCGATGGTAACATTGGTTGGATTGGGGGCTCCAACTGAAACTCTGAGATGACGCGACGAGCTACGTAGAACAACACTTACACTTGCAGCCTGAAGTTCAAGAAGCTCAGCCTGAACAGCATCCTCCTCCTCTAGGGTTAGCTGGTTCGCTAGCAAGTTGCCAATTTCCTGAATAATATGAAAGTAAAGTGAAAGATCATGAAAATATTATGTTCCGCGGGGTAGGGATGGCGTACCCGCTGATACTCCCTGGCTTCATGCGTCTCTTCCATCAACCTTTCGACACTCTCTAGGCTCATCTCGCGATGGATCTCCTTCAGCACTTCATTTCCTTGTTTCAAGCCATGCAAAACTGAAACTTCCACCAACGAAAATTCAATTGAAGAGACCTGTGCAGCAGAGTTATGGCGCGGATCATAGAACGATGCGCTAGACCGACTAATTGTTCCAAAGCTGCGAGTTGATCATCCGTCCTTAGAAGAAGGCTTTGCTGGTATTTTCTTCTCCTCAGGGCTATGAGGGCGCGGTCTCTGTCACCCGCAATAAGATGTGACTTGGCAATCTGATGTTCGCGCTCGAGGATGACTTGGATCTGCAGAAGGGGATTTTGGGATGGACGGTCAAAGTGGACACTCGAGCACACCTTTTTCTGATACTGTTTCAACTTGTCGCGCTGTAGCTTGAGGCTGAAGGGCAGTTGAGCGTCTCCAGGTGCGCAGACACTGGAAAGGCGCACTCGAGGATTGCACGGTCTTGCCGGGTGATCTTTGGTGTGGACTGGCTTGATCCCATAAGAACGATACCAACTCGAGAGAACGGTCCCTCGCGGACACTGTCGAGGTTGCCAAAGTCCCCTGTTCTGGTCTACTCGGTTTGAAGTATGTAACAGGTTGCCAATGCGACTAATGGTATTCCCACCAAACCCTGTTCCAAGAGCACCCGCAACCAGTCCTCGAAACGGATCAGTTGCCCTCTTCTGCTCGGCACTCAGTAACGAGGCAATGCTGGCTGTCGCACGAGTGTCCATGCACACAGCGAATGTCTTCTCTACTCTTGCGGTCACTCAAGTCCCCGAAACTCTCTTGGCCTCCTACTCAATCTTGCTACCGGTTCTATCATGACTATATCCGTTTCCCCACCGCAGGTCAGTACGCTCAGACAGCGAGTGTATGCTTTTCTGATCACCTTCTGTGGCGAGTAGGTGGTATGGGACGAATACCTTTGCATTCCCCGACGGTAATCGGTGTCGCAACTTCGAGGGGCGACAGAGGGTACGTTTCTGCACGAGGACAAACATTCCTATCGTTGAGACCTCACCCAGTCATCAAGAAGACTACCATGCAATTGCTGCGCTTTCCTTGGACCCCGAAGGTCTTCGCCTGAGTATCCAGAAGACCATCGGTATTGATTGGAAACCCGAAAATGCCATAGATCCTATCGCCCGCCAGGTTGTATTTGTAGGCCTTTATGACGGGTATGTCATTCAACAAACCCTGGTCGTATAGAGCACAAACAAACTGCAGGCATGGCGGTTCTACTGTCTCTCAATATTTACGTCAGGAGCTGCATGGTTTATTCGAGTCTGTTGACAAATCTCACATTCCCGAGTTATTTCTTTGGATCAAGGACCTGGGTGGCTATTTTAAAAGGTTCACAGGTGGTGTACTTGCGCCATGGATTCACAGTCCCCAAGACACGCCACCTCTTGATCTGGAGGCCCGCGCCACTCAGGCATTTTTTGAAGTTGGTAAGGACGATATGTACTGTTTGTGGTGACCATAAGCCGATCATATTTAGACAGGCTTCTTTCCATAGAAAGCGAAGCGAAGATGTGTGGAGCAACAGCCTCAGTAGCCATACTTCACTCTTTAGACCATCCCGCTCGTCCATTTTTCTCCTCTGAGAAGCTTGCGCTCACAGTGGCGCATTGTGGGTGAGATGGAAACCTATCGTTAGTCACTTGGTTGACTGGACCCCTAGTGACGCTCGAGTCCTGTTATGTTCTAGGAAGGGTGGCTACGTGCATCCCATGACCGAAAATCACCACCCAGATTCACGTGTTGAAGCTATCAGACTACGACGCATGATGGGCTCCGCATTAATCACTGATTCATTCGGAGAGTCCCGGTCCGTAACCATTGTCTCTACATTCGTGTGACCACTCACACCCATTCGTAGATGGATGGGGGCACTAGCTAATACGAGAGCGTGAGTTAAAAACCACATCGAGAAAATTTGCTGACCGTACTAGTTTGGGAGACCTCAAATTCAAGCCTTTTGGCGTTACACCCGAACCTGAGGTGCGCGCAAAGCTGTTGGAAGGTATGTAATGACTCGCCGCATGATTTCACAACCCGACTCCTTTCATTTCTTAGGTCGCGATTGGGCATCGATGGTTGTCGTCTCAGATGGAATATCCTCGGCTCTGTCTGATGACGAAATTGTCGATCTTACAAGAGACGCTTCCACCCCGAAAGCGGCAGCGGATCGCATTTTATCATTTGCTCAAGAGTTAGGTGCTTGGGATAATGCTACTGCGATTGTTGTGCCTCTCGCAGGATGGGGACAGATTGAAGGACCTGACAAGAGCTTCGCATTGCGAGAGTTTCGGCGACAACAAGCAGGTTAGGGTGCTTTTCTTGTTGTCTGTCGTCGCTCACACGTATCCTGCACTCAGTTGGAAATGAACGCCGCCAGCGAATGATGTAGATGTGGATGCTCTCGGGTTGGACAATGCATAGAAATACATATATTAAGCCATATTGTTGATTTGACCATTACCCGCGAGGTCTTAGATCTGTACCACTGCGTGTCCATCCGCACGAGGGTCAGAACCTGCTGCCCAGACAGTCTTGCCTGACGGATCCACAATCCTCTGTATGATCTGTCCACGACCCATCATCCCTCTCCCAAACCCGGAGACGGTCCTAGTATCATGTCCCATTTCTGAAACGCAATGCTCAGTAATTCCATAATTCGTGATCCAACCGAACATTTATTCACCTCTCAATTTGGCGATTGTTGCAGGAAGGATGGCATCTTCAAAGCATACCTCGCTGTTGACAAGATCGAATTCGTCATCTTTATCATCGTAATCTGGAACGCCTGCAGAAATACAGAAACGTGGCGCGTCCAGGGCAGCTTGGGCTGTAAAACCACGAAGGATGTTCAGGAGGACTTGGACGTGACCTTGTGGCTGACGTGAAATATCAGTGGGTAGCAGAACGGACTTATATAGCACTCCTCACCTGCATGAACCCCCCCATTACTCCATACGACAAGAAAAGTTCGTCGCCTTTAAGTGCCATCGCAGGAATGATTGTGTGGTATGGACGTTTACCACCCTATAGAATTCAGTGTAAGACCCATGACTTGTTGGATAGTACCAATATGGTTCACCTGCAAGCAGTTCGGATGTCCTTCCTTAAGGACGAACCCTGCACCTCTGTTCTGAAGGGTGAACCCGCACCCCTTCGGCACGGCTTCGCGCGGGGTGAGTCGATGTCAACTCAAACAATTGCTTTGCACAGTACCTCCTGTGCCGAAACCTGTTTCCCAAAAGCAGGTGAACATGCAATGCATACCCAGAATGCGTGCCGACATACCAACGTAATTACTCTGGATATAACTGCAAGCATTCCCCCATTGGTCCGCAGCTGAAGGCTAGTCAGTCAAACGGAATGGGTACGCCATTCATGCATACCAGTGAAGTAGACGGTATCAGAAGAGTTCACAGGGTTTCCGTGAATGACCTTCGGGTTGGCCCTCGTCGGGTCGAAGACCTGGGCACGAGAAGCGAGATATTCCTTTCTAGCAATTAAATCCATGTTGGTTACCGAGAAAGAACATAGAAAACCTTGCTTAATAACTTGTCCACGGGGACAAAATGAAATTCGGGGTCGTTCACATAGTATTGACTATCTTTAAATCATGTCAGTCGTTCGAAGGTGTCAATGTGGTTGAATGCGGGAGATACCGGCGAATGCGAGTCTAGAGAGCAGAGTGGATAAGCAAGAAGGTGGTGCAGAAAAGTATCCGGACTGACCGCATAGCCTCAATGAGGGTGTGCAAGTACTCTGCGGAGTTGTGTTCTAGCTCTAACAACGACTTTGTATTTTGTATTTGAATCTGCTCCAGGATACCGAGAGCAAGAAGTGCGGTAATACCTAAAAGGCGTCCGAGTCCACAGCATGTCTACTAGGAAGTAATATCACCTTGGCCATTGGGAGGGCACTGTAGTACAATGAAACGATGCAGCATGGACCGGTGACGTAAGTTGAGTCTTACCTCGTATACCGTAACCTCTCCAGCATATGTATATTTGATAGGCTCGACAAAAGAGGTTCTGTGAGCAGCAAGGTCCCCGAGTTCCATCACTCCACCCTTGCTTTGGATCAGATCAACGATTGCATTAGCGATACGACCCTTGTAAAAGCCATCTTTGCCATGTTCAGCGAGCGCTCGGAAAGTATTAGCGAGGTTGGGGAATTTCATGATTTGCCCTGGGAGTGGTGCTTTCCCATTGAGAAGCATCTCGTCACCATTCGGAGATGCATTTAGAATGAGCTGTTCAGAGCGTTGCCACTATATAGAAGACGTTAGCATGAAAAAGGTGCTTGTCTGTCATTTAATCGTACAGCGAAACTGTGGATATCTGAAACTGGAACGCTGCAAGAAATACATAAGATGGATAAGAGGAAAGTTAAATATTTTGGTGTACCCTTCTTCTGCAAGTCTGATAGCTGGAGCCAGAACGTCTGCAACTGATACTTTCTGCGAACCGAGCTGCTCGACGGTATCAACCCAGGCGGCCGCAGCACCTATCCATGTCTTACTACTGTGGAAAGAAGAGAAAAATAAATAAATCGTACCAGGAACGGTCACAGAGTTAAGGTCCTCGAGAGGAATCTGACCACCATTGATTCCAAGTTGCCTGACATAGTCTAAGGTAAGCTTCGCAGGTGAATGTCCTGAACCGTTCAGTGCTTTGACTGCCTTAGTCTGTGCATCGTAGAAGAGGCAAAATGCGTCGCTTGAAGGAGGTTGAGATCCCGCACGGAACGAGATCGTTAGACATACCCTCCGATACCGCAACAGCTGGGCTCTGTGACATTCAATGCGGCAGAAGTGGCTACAGCTGCATCGGCTGAGGTTTGGGATTGAGAGGAATGAATGAGATAAGGGACATGGCTCATGACTAGTACCTGCATTTCCACCTTTCCGCAGAATCTCCAGCCCAGCTTCTGCGGCCAGAGGTTGGGAGCAGGCCACGACCCCCTTCGTGCCATAAACCTGAGATCTGCGGCTAGCGAAGCGCCGAAAGATGAGTTCCGGCTGGTTTACTTTGTTCCAGTCAATGCTTAGGGAAGACATGCCCGGAGATAACCTGCAAGAAAGACGTGCCAGCGTTTTCCTTGGCTGTGAGTATAATTATTCCGAGTGTAATCCCTCGCACGGTGTCCTACTGCAGAACTACTACCGTTTCACCGTGACGTGACGACTGAGTACTGATCGATCGATCCCCCATGTCGCTCGGGGCACGTCTCCAATCAAAGTCGGCTGAATATCAAAAACTACAAGGTGATCTCGCCGTCTTCGTCGACAAGAGGACACGACTCGACACGCAGCTATCTGAAAATGAGATGGTCAAAAAGGTATTCGTGTCCTTCTCACCCCCCGCCAACACTGACTTATGCTACTTCAGGAGTTTGTAAACCTCACCCCAAACAACACAGTATTCAAGCTCGTTGGACCCGTCCTCGTCCCCCAAGACCACACCGAGGCCCGCACGAATGTAGAAACACGGTTGGATTTCATCCGAGGCGAGATGTCTGTCTGTTGGACATCACTCCCATATCTGTCTCACTAGTGACGTAGGAAGCGTGTTGACACTCAGATCAAAGATACGGAAGAGCAGTTGGAGAAAAAGAAACTCGAAGTATGGCGCTTGCTTGGGTGATTTCTAGTCACTCATGCACTCTAGCTTGTCGATCTCCAAGCGCAACTACCGGCACCCTCGGGTGCGGCATCAAGCTGAACCGTCTAGTTCAACAGGATCTTCGTGAGCAACTATGGGGCTTTCTGGTGGGAATGATTTGTATATAGATTCACCGTCCAACCGCATTCAAACCGACACAATAACGATCACGTCGTTGGGTAGCTGATATACGATTTCGTGTGTCAGGCGCCAAGAATAATGAAACCGGCCTCGTCATGGAACTGCTGAATAGTACAATCTTGGACCGAATGACTTGACAGTTCCCTTGGAATTTCACATTTCGCGCATATCGTTGAACGGCACAAGAAAATAACTGGACACGTCTTCGAGGATGAGGACACCGGCCATATGCGAACTAACTTCTTGAGGTCTGAGAACTAACAGTTGCAAGGGGCAGAGAAGCATACCAAACGAGATCGATCGACAACTTCAAGCGGTTACAATCGACAGTGCCCATCAGCTTTCCGTTCTTGGTTTGGGTGCCAAGCGGTTCCTGCCTCCTAAGAAGTGTACCAGCGAGACACCACAAACCTGGAGTCATCGACTGCTTGCGCAGGTCTCCAAGTGCGAAAATTTGCATCATATGGGCATACGTACACCTGGGTGAAGATAAGACAGAAATTCTCACACCATGAGCCGGTGACGGCTAGGCTGAATTATTTCTCAAATAATATCTGGTATATTAACAGAACTATGTCAACCAGACGAGCTCACCCCAAGGGGTCTAAGTGTAGATCACGATGAAGCATCTTGCCACGCGTCGCAATCCATAGGTCATTGCAGAATCTGGATGCCATAGCAGTTTCATATATGCGACCTATCAGTCATCAGGTTAGCAACACACTCACCGGGCTACTAATAACCAACGTCACTTGTCGCTTCATTACGATTGTCTGACGGACTCAGCATGCGCCAGTTCGCGCACAGTTTCTGGACTACTGATGATTTTCTCGAGCCTGAAGCGTTTACGGGCCGATATAGGAGGACAGTTGCGAATGAACACCTTGTCATGAAGACGTAGTGCTGGCAGCAAATGAGCGGTATCCATGGGTGCTCTCCTTCAAGAGCGTACCGTTATCTTCATCGTGAGTAAGAATTTTCGTGGTTCGCTCGATGCGCTTGAGGAGGTAAAGTCAGATACACGAGTTCTGCGGATCGACCATGGTGCACTCACCTTGCCAGTTATTTTGTGAATAACATTCCTGGACACCGTCACGGTCGCCGTTTTGTTCATACAGCCGACCTTGGTAACAATCCCAGTGAAGGCCATGGGTGGCATTTTGAATGGATACAGTAGAAGAAATCGATCGTTTTCAAGGGTCTTTGGTGGCCAATGCGCGGGCGCGAGACAACCTTTCCTCATTTGTACAAATACGGAATAAATTAATAAACAAAAACGGCCGACATCGCAGATGCGTGGTGTATTATACAGAATGGTCAATGTAGTTCCATCTAAGCAGACATCTTCAATGATGGTCGTGGGGGTGCAAATTTGGATTTGGATCGAATTGCCGGTCCGTACCTTGACAGAATAAATGGTGCAGGAGTCAACGCAAGGGCGATAAAGCCGACAAGAGAGGACGCCCATTCTGGTCCGAGTTTTGCGTACATCTGAGACGCAAATAACTTATATTATGGTGAGCACAGTGGTACCTGGACCTTACACCGCACCTACCGGAAAGCCGGCGCCAAAAGCGCTACGGACAACAACAGTCGCGGCAAGCGCAGACGCGGAGACCACGAGGTACACATCAATGATGTAGTTGATCAACCCCAACTTTTGGTGACGTCAAATGGTGGCAACGGACATGTGTATGGCTGAAACTCACGAAGATCCAGCATATACTAAAGCCCAGGACCAACGCGGAAGCCAGTGGAGCCCAAATAGATATACTTGGGAACGAGGTCCATCTGTGTCCGGTTTGCCTTAGATCTTCAGCGGATAGTCATTGGGCAACGACTCACGCAAACCAAAAGAAAGATGCGGTGAGTAACGGCGACGCAATCATCACCACACGTAACCTGTACTCTGGTGGCACAGGCTCTGGAGCGTATTCCTCCATAGTTCTGGAATAGTCTGTGTTTATAAATAACACATACTAGAACACTTCGTTAGCCCTGGCACAAGAAGTGAAATACATGCATACCACGACAACCGCGAGGAAACCACCAATTGGCAATGGAAGATATACAAGGCCAGATGGACCGGGCTTAAGACTGTGTCCTTCCGAGTATATTACTGGATAGGCTTCGAACAACAGATAAATACAGCCGTAGACGAACTAGAAAGGGTGTCGATGATCAGATAAACACAGTACAAGAAATGTTGCGCACACTCAGGTATAGCGTGAGCACAAATAGCATGGGTTCCTGAAAGAGAATCTTGAAGGGGCGTGCGAGGATGGCTTCTATGCGATCTGCAAATTTCAGGGAATTTGTTTCCATTGCAGCGTAGTATCGTTCGTCCCCCGTATTCCTGCGCCGTTCCCGCGCCATTTTTACCAGGAGGATAGGCCTAAATAAGACAACAATTAAGAAGACCCTACATCCCTCAAATCAAGATGAGCCTACTCGAAAGTTTCTGGTACGGTCAAGATGATTTGTAACCAGCAGACACCTGCCTGAAAACACATTGGAAACATTATGTAAGGTACACGGAATTGACTCACAAAAATAGCGATAATCCAGAATGCCCAACGCCACGAAACTCCTGCTTGATATAAGTAGCCTCCGACAATAGGTCCGATACCAGGGCCAGCGAACGGAGCGACAGTGAAGACAGCTAATGCTGCCCCTCGTTCCTTGGGACCCCAGATGTCTGATATCATAGCGCTGGGTGTACCGTGAGGTGAGAAGACGGGGGAAAGGAGTAAGCGTCGCGTACCCAGAGTTGGCTAATGGAGCAGCCGCGAAAGTGCCGCCGAGAAAGCGGAAGACAAGTATGGACGCGGTGTTCCTAGACAGGGCGGCACCTATTTGAAAGCACTGTAAATGACGTAATGGTTAAGCGGCGGAAGATATTATAGGAGACACGACAAACCAGAAAGCCAAAGAACGACAAGATAAAGATCGGCCGTCGTCCGTATTGCTCGGAAAGCGGCGCCCACAGAAGAGGGCCGACACAATATCCGGCAACGAAAAGGGAAATGGTGAGAGTGCCAACTTCGGTTGAAAATCCAAACTCCTGGATCAGCGCTGGTATGATCGGTGCCGGTGCACTACTCGAAAATGTACTGTGGCAAACGTTCAGCGGCAGAAATGTACTGGATTACGAAAACTGACGCGGCGAGGATAAGAATACTCCCTGTCAGAGTGAGATACCATCTCTTGAGGTGTGTCCAGTTCTGGGAAGGGTGGGTAAGGTTGAAGGGTCGAGGAACGGGATGAGCGCACCTTTGGATTTTCTAGATCGCCGGGAGAAAAGCAAACAAGGAAGGGGTCAACGGTTGGCTTGTCGTCGGGGACGGCGGGGATATCGAGCTCGGGGTCGAATGCATGGACCGCGGTGGCTGTTGAATGGACGGATTGTGAATCTGCTGGGGCTGGCATAGCTGGGGAGGTGCGGAGAAGACCATGGCGGATCCTGGCAACTTATAGAGTCCTAAGGCGAGCTGACAATGGTCGGGTGACATATGTACTTGGTCAGACAACGTCGGACACTGTGTAGTAGTGAGTGAGTCAGACGCCACATGATATGTGTTCGCGTCATCTTTGATCACTGATCACTAGCACTTAGTATGGACTTTACAGAAATCTACAAGCAGTCAGCAAACCTCGTCAGCTTCAGCCCCGGCGCTCATTTCATCCTCAACGCCGTCGAAGACGTCCTCGTCGTGCGTCGCACCGACACCCTCCAAATCAACCGCACATGGTCCATCACTCCGTCTGCGCGGACAACTACGGAGCCAGACCGCTGGATATCACACGCTGGCTGGTCCTGCGACTCAGAGTATCTGTTTGCGGCCTCGGCCAAAAGTGGTATCGTGCAGGTCTTCAAGCTGCGGGATGAAACTTGGACCGCGCGCATCGAAACTGGCGCAGAGGGTCTCGTAAAAGCGGAGTGGGCCCCAGATGGCCGACATATACTCTGCTTTTCGGAATGGGGTGTAAGCAAACTCGCACCACCTTGCTTTCCCATGTCAACGACTCCTGCAACAGCTCCGGGTTAGCATCTGGTCAATCGTAACTGGGACCGCCACGTACATTCAATTTCCTATCCATCCTGATAGAGGTATCTTGCTATGTTTCCGTTGCTCGATCACCCGCAAACTATCACATAGGCTATGCATTCCGCGCGGATGCTCGGTATTTTGTATTAGCTGAGCGGCATAGATCTAAAGATTCTCTTGGCATCTACGATGTATCCGACTCATTCAAGCTCGTGCGGGTGCGTTCGCATGTATCCTCCGTTTACAAAGCTGATGTGACGAAAGATACCTGCAGCATTTCCCGCTCCCCACAACTAATCTGTCTTCCCTCGCACTATCTCCCACAGGAAACTATGTTGCAGTATGGGAGGGCATTTTGGAGGTACGTTAAATGAACAACGAGTGCATGTTCAGGTCTCGAAGCTAGTGTCCTCTGGCACAGTATAAAATAAGTGTCCTCTCCCTCGCAGGGGATGTACAAGGCACATTCTCTCCGAGTCCTGATCCAGGTTTCGGAGTCCGCTCGGTGGCTTGGCATCCGAGTGGGATGTTCCTCGTTGTGGGTGGTTGGGATGACAAAGTTCGTGTGACACCGGTCGCCTTATAAGATGCTTGGTGCTTACATGCTTACGCCGTCTAGCTCCATATCCTCGACAGTTTGACGTGGTCCGCTACATGTACCCTAGAGCTATCAAGCCGGATTACGAGCGGAGTAGTACGTTAAGGCTCGGTCTCGGGATATCATTAACCAATCTGACAGACACTGTGGCGGGAGCCTGCCAATTGGTTGGAGTCAACGCAAGGCAGAGGGTTCCTTTCTTGTGAGGATATTATTGGGACGTTTAGCGCAGACACTAAATGATTACTGCCCAGATGAGCGACTAGACGGCCCACAAACCATAAACTTGCTCAGGGCAGATCTGAGCAAGCCGAACCCAAAATCCGGAGCAGTACAACTGGAATGGAACAAAACAGGTACCCTGTTGCTTGTGCGATATGGTAATGGCGGTTGTTTCTTTGGCGACCAAGTATTGAACACCAGGACAGACAACGTGCCTAATGGGATACATATCTACGACTTTCCAACGCCGTCGGAGCCATTTGTCCCACGTTTGCGGTGTGTACTGGCGCATCTGAAACCGGTGATGCACGCACGGTGGAACCCGATGCGCAAAGGCAGTCTCGTGATCTGCTGTGGCACTCAGAGTGTCTTTACCTGGAGCGATGAATGGGTGGGAGAGGGGGGGGATGAAGAGGATATGGCTGAGTGCATCGGTGTGCCTGCGAGCAGTGAGCGGTCTGATTCTCGATGGGAGCTGAGATTCACAGGATGGTCGCAGCGAAGTACGAAACGAGGGATGTGCGGTGGGCGCCTGACGGGAAAGGGATGGTGCTGATGGACAAGGACAGGTTCTGTTGTGCGTTTGAAGTCGAGGAGGAGGGGTAGTGCCGGCGGGATTCCCGGGCCGAAGGATATGACTTGCGCAAGCGCACGGGAGCGCTGACTAAGCACTCAGCTTTGTATGCTTACTACGCTCACAAAGCTGCTCACTCACCGCTATGCTTTCCCGCTCACTTCGTCTGGCAAATACCGTCGACCGGTGTGTCGTCCCGCTCAGTCCAGCGCGCTGGTCGAGGTCTTTTGCGAGCCCTTCACCTCGTGAGCCTCACTCCGAGCCTTCACCGAATGGCTCCGCAAGCAAGGGAAAAGCAAAGGCAGACGACGCGGGGGCGGACAAGGAGAACGGTGCAGGCGTAGAGATACCGAAGGGTCTCGAGGGCTTCTTCCAACGCTACCAACAGTCCCAGCGGCAGCATACGTCTTCCAAACAGTCCAATGCTGAAGACGAAGGGCCCCATCGCTCCAAGCCCCCTCCTCCTGGCGGAAACAACAACAACTTCAACCCCAATCAGCTAGCTTTGTTGGCTACATCCGCTGCCATCATCTACGCTTTGAGCGGCTCTTCCTCCTCTTCTTCGCGGGAGATCACTTGGCAGGAGTTCCGTACCGCATTCCTTGACAGAGGGCTCGTCGACAGGCTCATCGTCGTCAATCGACAAAAAGTTCGAATCAAGCTTCACTCCAACGCAACAGGAACCATGTACTCTGCAGCCGTCGGTGGCGGTGACTACTATTTCTCTATAGGAAGCGTCGAGGCATTTGAGCGCAAGCTCGAAGAAGCTCAGAATGAGCTTGGCATCCCGAGTCACGAACGGATACCTGTCGCCTATCACGATGAAATTTCCACACTAAATACCCTTCTCAACTTTGCACCTACCATTCTCTTCGCTGGTCTCCTCTTCTACATGAGCCGGCGGGCCGGCGGTTCCGCTGGCGGTGGCCCAGGCGGTATCTTCAACATTGGAAAGAGTAAAGCGAGGTTGTTTAACAAGGATACCGACGTCAAAGTCAAGTTCAAGGACGTTGCTGGAATGGACGAGGCCAAGGAGGAGATCATGGAGTTTGTCAAGTTCTTGAAGGACCCTGCCAAGTACGAGAAACTCGGTGCGAAGATCCCCCGCGGGGCCATCTTGTCAGGTCCTCCCGGAACTGGAAAGACTCTCCTTGCGAAAGCCACCGCTGGCGAGGCCAACGTTCCCTTCCTTTCCGTTTCCGGGTCGGAATTCGTCGAAATGTTCGTGGGTGTCGGATCGTCCCGCGTGCGCGATCTCTTCGCCTCCGCGAAGAAAAATGCACCGTGCATCATCTTCATCGACGAAATTGATGCCATCGGCAAATCTCGAGGCAAGGGTGGTAGCTTCGGTGGGAATGATGAGCGAGAGTCAACTCTCAATCAATTGTTGGTGGAGATGGATGGCTTTGGCACGCAAGAACATGTTGTTGTTCTTGCTGGTACCAATCGTCCCGATGTTCTGGACCCGGCGTTGATGCGCCCTGGTCGGTTTGACAGGCATATTGCTATCGACCGACCCGACGTGTCCGGCCGGAAGGGTATCTTCATGGTGCACCTCAAGCCTCTCCTTCTCGCACAAGAGCTTGCAGATATGTCCACTTTGGCCCAAAAGCTTGCTGTTCTCACCCCAGGCTTCTCTGGTGCTGATATTGCCAATGTCTGCAATGAGGCTGCGCTTCATGCTGCTCGTAAGGGTCATGAATTCGTCGCAGAAGATGACTTTGAGAGTGCCATTGAACGAGTAATTGCTGGCTTAGAGCGGAAGAGTAGGGTGCTCAGTCCGGAGGAAAAGAAAACTGTCGCATACCATGAAGCCGGCCATGCCGTCTGTGGCTGGTTCCTGGAACACGCAGACCCTCTGCTCAAAGTCAGCATTATTCCTCGCGGCGTTGGTGCTTTGGGATATGCCCAAGTGAGTGTCAAGACAGTACTCCGGGCTCCGCTAACCCGATTCCCGTTAGTATCTACCTCCGGATCGCTACTTACTTTCCACGCCGCAAATGATGGATCGAATTTGCATGACACTTGGTGGACGCGTCTCTGAGGAAATTTTCTTTGGTCCAGAGAACATCACAACTGGTGCGCAAGATGACCTTCAGAAAATCACCCGCATGGCCTTCGAAGCATGTGCCAACTATGGTATGAATACGATCATCGGGCCAGTTAGCTACGGAGGCCGCGAAGGTCAAAAAGAGAGCTGGACAAAACCATTCAGCGAGAAGACAGGCGAGATGCTTGACGCCGAAGTCCGCAAGATGATCACGTACTTAATTTTCCTTTTCTTGCTGAGTTCGCTGAACGATTTATGATATATATCTAGCTCTGCGCATCAGAGAACGACTGAACTCCTCACCCGTCATCGCGAAGACGTGGAGAAAGTCGCCAAGTTACTGCTGGTAAAGGAGGTCATTACTCGGTATGCGACCTAGTTTGCAAGTATATATGGCGTTGAACATAATTTTTGTTTTTTACAGTGAGGACATGATTGACCTTTTGGGCAAGCGTCCTTTCGTGGGTAAAGCCGATGATATGGATAAATGGCTTGATCAGAACCGAGGAAGTGAGCGGAGTGCTCCTCCGCCACTTGAAGAAGCTCCCCGCGGCTCAGCAGACCCAGCGCCTGCGCCTGTCACTGCTTCGAAGTCCGTCCAAGACTACAGGTGGTAATATCTAAGGAAAGGACACAATGCCTGCGTAGATTCTTGTATCGTATCTATACTCTCTACTCTGGGTTTTACTATTGCATTGCACGCTAGTCATTCCTAACGTTTTGACCCAGCGCAGGTCGCAATCTGAGCAACGACGCGATACTGCGTCGGTGGACTAAGAATGTATAACCCGGTAAATACAACTGATCTTTGAAAATTTCATGCGAATCACAAAGTATCACTAGCGGACACCTCCATTATGTATTGTCTCTGGCTACCGCGGCAGCCCGAACATATACCATTCTTGGCTGCCTTCACAATGTCCCCCCCCAGGCAGTCACCACTCCGTCGCGTTCCCCACGATCCCATCGATCATTCTCAAGCTTCAATTGAATCACAAAGATGACCGAGGATATCCATCCGATGGCTATGTGTGCAAGGACGATCCCATGTCCAAGCATAAACCACGGCGCATCTTGTGCACGATACTGGTGATGAATGCGTTACTTGGAAGTAGATCACACTTGATGGGACATACCACGTTGGACGATACGGCGCCGTTGCTATTCCCCCTGACAAAGCTCGTCGGAGATGTGAGGTAGAATTACTAGTAGTCTCACCAGCCAATTGCCATTGCAAGCGTTACGCCTCGTTTATAGGAGCCTTCGACGTTGCTCGAAACCCACGCACTATGCAACGTGTGGATGTCTGTTTTTCAAGGTTCCGGGAACACTCACACTGCATTTGCTGCGCACGGTAGGTAAGTCTTCTTTCAAATGATACTCCCGAACGGTTGGATAGATCGTGCTATGCCGCAGTACTTTAGCTTGACGTCACTGAAACTACGCACAACTCACGAAGCCGCGAGATAACACGCGAAATAGGACAGCGCTGGGTCGCTGGAAGAGATCCAATGATGGGGCCCACTAATCCTGATTATTGCTCGTCAGAACATCACGGACGGGTGTCTAACGCCGTACCAAATAGCGCTCTAAAGGGGTGGTAGGTCAGATGCAGTCTAGCCGAAGGATCAATCAGGCTGACAGATTAATGTACCCCCTCTCGCCAATGCGGTCTCCAAGGAACCGATGAGGATAGTCACTAGTACAACTTCCAGTCGCGCGTGAGACTTCCCTCACTGATACCGTCAAACCGACCAGAGGTGCACAAATCGGTCGTGGACGAGCCGCCAGTGACAGGGCTAATGGTTGGCTGGTGGCTTCATTGCGAGTCAGCGCACTGGCAGGCGGTATCCTTGCATGGACTGGGGAGTCCAGGATTCTGGGCGGATAGGCAACTTGTTGTGGCTGCGGTCCCGCAGCCTGCTAGTAGTACAAGAAATCGCCTTGTCCGCCCAGATCACCATATGCGACCAACCGCCAAAGTGTAGATCGGATGCAAAAGACGATTCACGTCACCCGCACGCTGCTTTCCAACGCCCGCCTCTCCGCCTTTCCGAACACGCTCAACCTCCCACTGTGTTTATCGTGCCGACACGCTCACCGTTCGGAATGGCGGATGTCAACATGAGACGTGATCTGTGTCCGGCATGAATTCTCTACATCTCATTCACCCCCATGGACTGCCCACTCCTGGAATGCCTCGCTGGCTGACCGGCTTCTACAACAGTCATCCATCCACTGGAAAAACATTTCGTACCACAGAACCGATCCGCACAGGCGGACAAGCTCGCTCGGCGATTTCTACATTTCACACACGAACAAAACTCGCAGCTTGAAGACGAGATGCTTGCATGAGTAAAATAAATATCATAAGTATACAAGTCAGCATACAAAGTTACCACCCTCAATACCCAGTTCCTAACCCAAAAAAAAAACACCACTCAAACGTAACGCGTACCGTCTTCCGACGTGTCGAGTCGAACCGCCCCCGAATCATCCACTTCCCCCTCCGCTACCTGACCCTGTTCCTGCCCCGGAGTGGCATCTGCGAACTCTATCGCAGACGCGGCCGCATTTTCACTGCAAACGGCTTGCGACGACACACCGAATCCGGTGTCAATCCCCTGCCGACGACCACGGGCGTCGCGGTCATACAGTTCCCGCACGCTGATGATGAACCGAGGCATTATGGGGCATAGAGACGTATAGTAAAGCACGACCAAGACAAACTGTAAAGTACTGCCCGCTGTAGTGTTGGCTTGGAGCCAAGTCGTAGTGATAATGAAAATAACATTCCTAGAAGTTTAGAGTGGTTAGTTGCTTGGGGGGCACTTGAGAGTAAGATGGGCGGGAGAGTGTGATGGTAATGAATGGAACTAAAGAATGAGAAATGGGGGGACATACGCAAGGAAGTAAAGAATCCCATCTTTCACAAAAAGCTGCATGTAGTGGTTAGGCTGCCACTGCTTGGTTGCTTTGTACCACACAACTGACTGCTTCAAGGTTGAGATGACAGCAAGGATTAAAAGGGCAACACCAAGGACAACTCGGTAAGCTGTAATGCTCCACTGTAGATTCGGGGATGGAGTGTTGCTGAGTGAAATATTGCAAAAAGCAACATCATCAGTAACTTGGACAACTGTAACTGGGGAAAGGTGGTAGAAGGTGAGGGGCCACATGTGATATTCTAGTTTGGCTTTAGGCATACCTGTGAGATAGGTATTGGGATTGATGTAGACACCTTCACCTACAAAGGAAACAACAACCTGTGGCACATAAATGAACAAGAGGATATAAAGGATCCTTTTGGATTGATTCCACATTGCATATACCCGCAGGAGCATGACCACTGTAATTTAAAGGCATGGTTAGGGGAAATGAAATCAGTGGTACTATAGTAACTCACAATCAGCAGCAGCAAGGAATATAAGATTCTCCCAGACAGCTACCAAATAGATTGCAGTACCTTCAGATTATCCATGCATCAGACTGATGTTGTAAAAGGCAATAAATTGGTGTGCTTACACCTATGAACTATTATCAATACAGCTGACAACCAGAATTTAGATACATACAGCTACCCCATGACTCTTTAATAATAGACAAGGTGCAATGCAGAAAAAGACTCACTTTTACCAGACCAGATGTAAAGGAACTACCAGCTAGAAATATATCTCATCAACTCAATTAAGTTCTGGAATTCACTCTGAACATACTAAGGCAACCACCAAAGCTTGAGAACATATTTATTGTTAGCTGTGTAACTTGACATGCATTATTGCAATAATAAACCTACATAGCCCAGGAGAGGCCACTATAGCGGACCTAGAACTTTCAATTCAAAAACATGTATGGAGTGACCCCTGAGTGTTTATACCCACCAGAACATACATTGTAGAGACCCAGGTCCAGGGTCTGTGCTGTGAGGCTGTAAGAACTTGGTCCATGCATGATAATTATTGCTTCCTCACCCAAACATAGACTATCTTTTAGCATTGTCAACCAACAAATGAGATGTGAAGAGCAAAATAAGTTAATAATATACCTCTCTTGAAAACATGAGAGCTGTCAGCAATGTGGTGGGATTCTCATTTAGCATGCACAAAAGCACTGCCAGTGCTCACCATAATCATATATGACAGCAGTGACAATTATGACTATGCCAGTCTTTAAGGCCAATCATTGATCAGAGGTGAAGATGACCATACGGGATACATAGTCATGCGTCCGGAGAAGTTCCACAGTGGATTGTAAGTCGGAAGACATGATAGGCGCGCTGGCAGGGATAAGTCGAGAAGAGGGTGGTTGCGTGTAGTTCAGCCCTGGGAACCCTGACGGTTGTTCCGAGAAGTAATTGGAACAAAGACTTATGTATGATCCTTGGATGTTTGACAGTTACGTGGTACGAGATGGAGGCGTGATGTGGCGGAAAGTTCGACGGTGTGCAGTGGCAAGTAACAGTTGTTGTGTGCACAGCACTGAGTACAGGACGAAACTTTGCGGTCCAAAGACGGTTTTCGTTCAAGGTCCTGCTGATCGGATCAGCACTCCTTCCACGACCATCCGCGGGCGCTTGCCGCTTAAGTGACAACTTGCGATGATGAGCCATAACCAAAGCAAGTTATGCAGTGCAACGTTCGGAGAGCGCAGAATGTCGGTGGTGGGTATCGTCGAAGATACACTACGCAAATAGTTTGAGATACGTGTCAACGCCAATGACATCTTCAAATCCTTGAAGTGATTCCTGTAGCCAGTCCTTCACATCCTCGGTCTCCACCCCGACCGCTCGTAGAATATAACCCTTCCCTTCACTTATAGGACTCAGCGCCCATATCATGCGCGCCGGCGAGGCAGCCTTGAATACCGTTGTTGACTGGGAAAGGTTGTCGAGGTGTGCGACGACATCATGCACGAGAGGGCCAGAGAAAATTACGGTAGCGTAGCACGAGTAAGGTTTGAGCCTCTCTCCGAGAGTGCGGGACGACCCTAGGGACCGAGTAGTCTCCGAGGTCTCGACTTGATGGGGCCCCTCCAGGAGCATGATGTCTCGGGCGATGCAGTGCCCATCAAGAAAGACCTCGTTGAGGCTGTGATACCGCGAAAACACCCACTCCTCTCCGCGTGACTTGCGGCCAGAGGTAAACCAGTCTAGTAGAACTAGGGAGGCACCGCTGGAAAGGGTGATTCTCTGGGTTTGGGAATACGATGCTTCACGAAAACATGTCACCGGGTCGGGGAGAATGAAGAGAGCACTGCCGGATGCTACGGTGGCTTCTGTCGCATAGGTGGTGACGTTTGGGGATGCGTGGGCTGGTCGACTGAGGCGCGTCGACAGTCGATCTCCAGGACGTGTTTTAAATACTTTGGTAGATCCCTCATGGATGGAGGACGTTAACACCGTGGTAGCTGCCTACTACCTAGGAACTCGATAACCTACCTGTGATAGAAGAAGAAGCCTGCAATCATTCTTTACATCGACATTTAGCTTGACATGATCGCCGTTGACCAGGCCGCCTCCGTAGCTCAAAACATAGGCGATCGCGACTCCATCTTGAGCAAGTTTTGGGGAGAGAAGCTTGAGAGGATAAGTCGCTGACAGTTCGGTAAAGACAACGGATGAGCCATGGGAGGCACACGCAATTCGGCCGTACCCTGCATGGAGGGACTTGTTCTCCGCCATAGCTCTTGCACTTAGTCAACCCCAGCAACATCCGTCTGTTTAAGGCTTCGAAGTTTCCAGCAGCAATTAAATTTATTATTATAATTCCAGTGTTGTTGAACATGTATTCCGTATGCCCCATACACGTCGAGTAGCAAAGGAAAGCGAAGAGATTGGTTAAACGAGGGACGGTGAAAACTATCATATAACCACACAAGAGAAAAGGACATGTAACAATAAAGTAACAAAATTTGCTTACAAAATGAGCGGCATGATGAACTCGACCGATGATCGAATGTATACAGTGAACAGAGGCACTGAGTCCGATGTGCAAAGGCATTAACACGATATAACGACAATAGCAGAGGGCGATGATGACCCGGAGGTGGACAAGGCGGGAAGTACCAGCGGATCAATACTTCCTGGTGGCGAGTGCACGAATTTCGTACAGATAGGATCGGTCTGGCTCGCCAAAAGGAACGGTTTGTCTTGATACTGACGAACGCCAACCCCGCATTTCGGAACGATGACGCTCCTCAGCGGCGCGACAAACTTCGACAAAGTCATCAGCGACATCATAAACGATGGACGCGCGTGACCCTCGGTCGCTCTCAGATTCAGAAGTCGTTCGAGAACGACTGCGCGCAGGGCTGGGGGCGGTGATGACAATGGCAGAGGCACAAGATCCGCTCGTTTCCGAGGGTGTATTGCTAGTACAGGCCTGCTGCTGACTGGCACGGATAGTGCCGGCTTTGGCTTCCCAATCGTCGTCTTCCTCGTCGTCGGCGAGGTCCGCAAAGACATCCGGTTCCTCTTCATCAGGGGGCAGTGTGGAGATCCAACACATTCGCGTTGGATCGAAGATCATGTTGCCTACCTTGCGTGCCCCCGAGGCGAAGGAACCGACGGGAGAGCCAATGGAGGATCCCGTCAGGTGCGTGATGAGAGCGGGCCGAGTGGATGTCCCGACCACTGCGTCGAAGTCCCGTAATACCTGATCATTGCCTTCCCAGCGGAGGGTGGAAGGATTCCATTTCATGTCACCAACAACTTGAGAATAACGTCTGAGTTCATACCGGGTCAGACGATGGGACGAACGTACTCTTTGGCCCGCCTTGTCCCCCGAGGTGACGTATGAGTGTGGGTTTCCTTCGTATGTGACCGAGTACAGGGGAGGATGTATCCTTTTTCTTCTTTCCAGAAAATTCCGTAGCCTTGGAAAATTCAATGCGCCCTGTGCGCCGTAGTGTATTTGTGGAAGGTGCAAGTGCACTCGGAGAATCTATCGAGGATGAGTGAGTGCCCGAATGCAAAGGCACGGCAACGCCTGTACTGACCGGGAGCCGGACTCGGTTCGTCTATACGTCCCTTTTTGCGGAGTGTCCCTTTATCCTTGTCCTTTTCTTTGTTCGAGGACTTTGGACATGTCGTGGCACCTCCCCGGGCCTTGGGCTGTACTCTGAATTTCACTTCCTTTTCCCTGTCGGTTGGGAGGTCATCGAAACCGTCCAGTTCGGTGCCGTCCCCATACGTCCTTTGGCGTTTGGGGCGGCGTAACAGTTTAGGAGCTGACGATGATGGAATGGGTGGCGTTTGATTATGGGATGAGCGGCTACGGAGGGAAGTAGTAGATGGGGGGCGTGGGGGAATGGGCGAAGTGGCACGATGTGGAGGTTGGGGTTGTGCGAGGGAGCTAGCAGATGAGGGACCAGGGAACACGGAGGATAAGGAAGGCCTTGACTTGATTCGAATGGAGGTAGGCATCGTTAGACGTAATGCGGCGGGATTTGACGAAGGGGTTGACGGGCGAGTGGGTGGTACGACAAATTCAAGCGCGTGAATGCGGCTTGTTGAACTTGTGTGTAATTTGGCACGCGAAGCGGCTGTAGGCGCTTCGTACCGTGCTGACTTTGCGGACGGGCCCGCAGTAGGAGCTATCCCAGAGCCTGACGCTTGGGAGGTGCTTGCTTCCATCAGAGAAGAGAGTGACGCTTTGCGAGTGAGTCCCTTGCGCTGAGTCGAAGTCGGAGTTGGGGGCTTTAGTCCTGAATGAGACTTCTGTCCCCGGAGACTGCCAGGTTTAGGGGACAAAAGGGTGCTTGTGGGCACAGGTGGAGCGGCTGAAAGAGCTTCCTTATATGTCTGAGCACGTGAGGGATATCGGGGCGGGGGTGACGATGAAAGTTTGATGCGCTGGAGTTGACGAGCAGACGATATGGGCGGGTTGATGGGGGATTTAGCGCGGTCCGCCCTCAGACGGGAGGGCGGGCGTGTGGGAATAAGGGCTCGAGCGGGCGCACTTTTGCTGCGCGTTGCAAACCGCTGAGTTTGCTTTGCGCTGATAAGACGACTGGGGCTGAAGTCGTCATCGTCTTGGATGACAAGGCCCATCTCAAAGTCATCCTCTGGGTCAGGGCTGGCTGGATTTGCTCGCTGGTCGGGGATTGGGGCCTTTTTCTTGGACTCGAGAATCTTTTTAAGATGCTTGCCACTGTGGCCGGACTCGAAGAGAGCGGAGGGAATGACGAGGCCGTCGAGGTCACTTTCGTCCTCGCCGCATTCACTCTCTTCCGTATCAGGGAGAGAGAGAGAAGAGACGGAATTAGAGCAAGAGCCATCGGCGAAGCCGAGAGAGGAATAAGCGTCTGAGGACTGGGAAGAGGAAGTCTGATCACGGTCACCCCACTCGAGGGAATTCTTGGAGGATCGATGGCTGAGGGGTAGAGGGGCGAGGGAGAGCTGTGTTAGATCGGATGGAAGCGAAAAGGCGGATTCGAAATCCTCGTCGATGGGTGGGGGAGGGGGCTTGGCAATGGCTTTGAGGGTGGAGGCAAGTTCCGCGACTTTGATGGTAGAGACGCCCTCGTCGTCTTCTTCGTCCTCCTCTTCCTGACAAGTGAGTGGGGGGCGGACGGTGAAGGTGGCGGCCAAGTCGTTGCGGGCGGCTAGACCAGACACGACGGCTCTGGCCTTTGCGCCGCCGGTGGAGCCAAAGTCCATCTCGACGTCCCAGTCGAGGTCGTCGTCGTCTTTGTCGGATTCGACGTCAAGGGAGCGAATGTGGTCACCGTCGGGCAGGTCGAAGTCGGCGTCGGGCCATTCCTCGGCGGGAATGGTGGTCATTATGTGTGGAGGTACAAATATGTCCCCGCGCGGGGATTCGAGGTGGATGAGCTGGCGACGGCCAGCAAAACTTGACCACCACACTGCATACACAAACAAGCCACAACAAATACTCGGCTCAGTACGGCATTAGCCGGCGCCGCTCGTCCGCTGCCTTTTCCAGCTCGTCCTCCTCCCCGTCCTCCGGCCCGTCCTCCTCCCGCTCCCCCCCCTTCCATCCGTATT
Source organism: Xerocomellus dryophilus (assembly GCA_038089495.1). Classification (NCBI taxonomy): domain Eukaryota; kingdom Fungi; phylum Basidiomycota; class Agaricomycetes; order Boletales; family Boletaceae; genus Xerocomellus; species Xerocomellus dryophilus. The sequence continues at coordinate 41,594 of JBBPKY010000001.1, forward strand.
CCTCCAGGCCCCTCCGTACACGCAGCCCCCTTTCTGCCATGATATCCACGAACCCCTCCAGTTCCCGCACCGTAAATACATCCCGCAGCGGTCCAAACGCGAGTAGATAGAGTCCTGCATCCTGTATTAGCCCGTCCGTCACCAATGTCAGACCATTGTCCCCACCTTTGGCGAGAGGGCACTCCCCGACCGCCCTGTAAAGCAGATTCTTGGCTCGCTGCAGCTGCCCAGTCCGGATCTCAAACTCGACGACGGTCCGCCATATGATCGCGCTGTTCCTCGTCCTTGCCCCTATGTCAGCACCCGAAATCTCGTGCTGTCGCGCCTCGCTCACCTGTCGCTCTCCACCGCGGCCACCAGTCCATTCCTCGTCCGCTCGACCTCCACCTCCCAACGCCCCCTCTCCCACCCCGCGACCCACACTTCGGCAGCCCTCCTCGAAACCCCCTTCTCTGGCGCACCCCCATCCGCCACCCCTTCGCCCAACTGACTTCTCACACGCCCCCACATCCCGTACCCCTTCTCCGCCTCCAAGAACATCCCAAGCACGATCGTGTTGCTCGGATACATCCCAATAGCCACCTGCAGTCGATCTCGGAGTATCGCTGGTGGCGTAGGCGTCCGCAGAATAACGGCGTGGTTATACAACATCACCAGCGATGCCACCATCAAGCTCTCCCGCAGTGCCTTCCCAGCTCCCGCGGGCTGGGTATCAAAGATGGTCAGCATCGCAGGTAATGACGATCCTGTCAGCATATCTATCAGCGCTCGCAGCTTTATCCAGGCTTCTCGGTCCTTCCACAGCCCTTGTGCAGCATTGATGATGTCTTCCAGGTTACGCTTGGCGCGAAGAATCATCATCCCTCCAGTCCCATCAACGTTTCCCGACCGCATCACTACCCGAAGTGCGACATCTTGGTCGCCGTTCAACCACTCTAGTTCAGCCCAATCCCACCACATCTGTCCAATAAATCCTTGCGTAGGCGAATGGCGCGTCGAAATAAGAACAGTTTGATAGACTTTCCGTGCATCTTCAATTCGTCCACGCAAACGTTCAAGTCGAGCGTGAGCTGCCCAGTGGGGAAGCGAGTCCCGGCTATGTGACAAGAGCGTCCTTGAAAGTTTCAAAGCACTATGAATGGCGGTCAGTATGCTTTCTGGCCAGACGAATCAGGCCCAACCTCTTCACGTTGACCGAGGCCTCAAATGCCAAAGCATACGCATCCCATTGGTAATCTTCTGCGCCACACCGAAGCTGGCCGAAGATGGCCCTCACAAACTCTTCCGGCACACCCTGGATATCTTTCACCGTCCACATCCTCCAACAGTCTTTCCCCACACAATCCAGTGGCCCAAACACCTCTAAGCTCCAGTCTTTGACAGGCCCAAATGCCGACCCATACTCGCGCTCTCTCCCAATCAGCGCACCGGCTTGAGAGTCAGCAAGTAACTGCCGGGTTCTCCCTGGCTGCGGGAATACGGAAGAAAGGCGCGATACAGTCGCGAGATGTGTATACGACCACCGATCGTCCCATGCCCCATTCGCGAGTGTGTCGGAAAATCCAGGAATGTGAAGGCCCATGATGGAGAGCCATATGAGGCGAAACGCATCTTTAGCTTTTTGGGTTGTCAACGGAAGTAAAAGTGTCTTGATATCCGACAGTAATACAGTCGCATACGGGTCAGAGACACCCGATCCGTAGCGTGTGGGGACGCGTGATGTAACGTCTGCGCATGTCTCATCGTTATACCATCTAATAAATGGATCGGCCGACGTAGAATCAACATCCATAGATGTTGGCAGACTTGAAAAAGTGGCCTTGGGTTTTCCACCAGAGACCCACGCGGACCAGCCTTTGGCATCAGGCTCTCCAACGCGTGGTACTTCTGATTCCCAGAACTCTTCTAAAGAGTCTAGTTGCATATCAACAGGCAGTCCATACAAGGATTGGGGCACCTCAAATGTGCTGTTCACTCTATTAACAATGAGTTCTTTTTAAAGAGGACCTGGGACGTACAGTTCCGCCTGTGCCTGGAAGAGCGCTGTGGCACGCTCATGGAAACCTGGGTAACGAGTGAAGTCAGAACAAAATAGCAATCCCAGCTGCCATAATTCGTACCTGCCTCCTGAAACACAACGGCGACTCGCCACACAACACGCAATCTATCGAGCTCGCTGTCCTCGGAGTTACCTAATGCCTTCAATGCACGTGTTGCGTCCCACACGACTTGGTCGATACCTCCCACAGAAGTGCGAATGCGCCACTCAAGCCACTCCATCCAGATATCAATGCCACCCAACTTGAGGGCACCCTCCCATTCGGCCAAGAGTTTGGTTTGATGCCATAACTCTTCTGCCGCCCGAAGGTATTTGAGCAAGAGAGTGGGTGAGCGAGGATTGGAAGGATGGGCTGCTCTGGCACGCGAAAGGATCGAAAGAGTTATTTCGGATCGAGTTTTGTTGGCATTCTTAGAAGTCAGTGGCACGACTGAGAGGGACTGTGCAACCAAGGACAACCACGTTTGCACGGAGGATGGATCGGTAATGAGATTTTCCTCGAGTGTTTTGATGGCTAGCTGGTGAGATGTGAGAGTGGGTGGGTGGTCATCGTCTGAACTTTCTCGTTCTCCATCGGATGCATCCGAGTCGGAACTTGCATCGCCCCTGGAAATCGGTCCGAAGCCTGGATCAATGTTTTGACTAGTGCGGGATGTGAGACGCAAAAATCCGTCAACTTCTCTGTATCCGTTGTTATCGGCGGAAGCAACCAGGCGCCGGGAGGGTGCGGCGAGAAGGGCGCTTGAGCTGGGATGGGTGAGAGAAGGTTGCTGTGGAAGATCCTCAGCAAGGGTTGAGGGCTGAGATTAGCACTCTACCTTGCGCTGCCCGATAGTGACTTGGATGCCTTCTCCGGCTCTGTGGGAGACAGTCCACGCCTTGTCAAGACCAAGGATATGCTTGCCACCTTGTGCATGATTAGCCGTTCGAGTGTGTGATAGTTGACTGCTACTCACGGGCTACAGGGCGATACTTTGGTACGTCACCGGTGTGTAGGCAACCATAGGTCAGGTTGAGAGTGTCACCCTTGCGATCCGAGTAAAAGAGGGGGCGTGGCACCCATCGGTCATGTTCCCGACCCTGCTGCTCGAGACGGAGTCTGTCCTCGTTTGCTTTGAGCCTCTCGTCGTCTAATAGTGAGTCGATAGCGGGGGGCCCGTTGCTGCGCCAGTTGTCGGACGGGGAAGGGTGCCTTTCTCGTTTTGATGAGGGCCTATCCTTGTCCCTGTGGATTCGTTTTGCAGACTTGTCTCTCCTGATGTCGATCGGGTGGTGAGGGGGCTCGTTTCTGGTGGGGGAAGGAACTCTGCTGCTCGGGCCAGGATCGATGTCGGGGAAGGACGAGAAGGAGGGGGGGAAGGGGGACGCGGACATGTATGTTGAGGATGTAGTAACGGAGTGGCAGGGGTGGCAGTACTTGGCCACCTTTCCTCCTCACCACGATGCGTCCGCTCACCGAGGACGAAAGCAAAGCCGTCTTTACAAAACTCGCAAACTACATCGTACGTCCACGACATTCGCATCGGCCTCCGCTTGCCACAGCTTCATCCACAGGGCAAGAATCTTATCCACCTCATCGACCGCAAGGACGAGCCCTATTGCTTCAGGTTGCACAAGGACAAGGTCTACTATGTCTCTGAATCCTCGATGCGTCTCAGCATCTCTGTCGCACGAACAAATCTCATCACCCTTGGCACCTGCTTCGGAAAATTCAGCAAAAGCGGAAAATTCAAGCTCCACGTTACTGCTCTCGACCAAATCGCCCAGTATGCGAAATACAAGGTATACCTGCCATTCATTTCGCACCCGCATCTGACATCTTCCCCAAGGTCTGGATCAAGCCCAACGGCGAAATGCCCTTCCTGTATGGCAACCACGTCCTCAAGGCACACCTTGGTCGAATAACAGAAGATACGCCCGAGCACCAGGGCGTGGTCGTGTTCAGCCTGAACGATGTCGCACTCGTACTGCTTTTGTTCCTCTTTTCGCGCACCCATACAAATCGATTCTGTTTCAGGGATTTGGTGTTACTGCCCGGTCAACGATCGACACACGTAAATTGGATCCTACAGCCATCATCGTGTTTCATCAAGCGTACGCCGTCTGCTCAGTTGTCTTTGTCATCCTTGCTCATACTCTCGACCAGGGACATCGGGGAGTATCTCCGCGATGAGGTTCTTGCAATGTGCCCCCCTCCCGTTCAAGTGCTGACCCATTTCTCAGGAAACGCTCTTTTGAATTGCCTTTGTTCTTCAATGTAGCGCGGGCCGCCGGTTATTTACTTGTTCAGGTAATGGGAGATTATATATGGACCCAATCACGTAGAATATTTGCATTCCGCGTGCTCGTTCTGCGCAGGACGCATCATATTATTGGGTTTTCGTTGTTACCATGCGGTCGCTGGGTCGACGAAAAGTAGTCTGGATGTTGCTCGACGTAATGATCTTTGATTGCTCTAAACGTGCGGCGGTGAATGTACACGTGAACGCCAGACCTTGTCAAGCACCATTACCATGGACGAATTGCGGCCCCACATACGCTGGCAAAACATCCAAGATCAGGACGTCACCACTGAAGACGTCCGGAATGTCCTCTCAGCCGTCGACGATGACCTCTGGGTCGTAGCAGCCTGCGTCGACAGGCTCGTGAACAGCGTCGACACACAGCGGTCGCTTCTCGAGCTGGGCATCACTCGCACTGACTCGGCCGTCCATAGAGCCCAAGCTGCACCTCGTATCCCTATCCCCGATGCGGGCCCCTTCGGTGGACACAATCATGTACTCGCGATGTACTTCAACAACGCTCCAGACGACGCCCAACTCTGCAGCATGCGTGCCGTTCTCCTCCACCGTTGTGACAGACTTTCGTCCTTCGTACAGATATGCAAGGACCTATCAACGGAGGAGGGGAACTCTGACGATATTGATGAGGAATGGGAGGATGACCCGTGGGCTGAAGACGGCGAGGCATCCCCTCCCCCACCACGACAGAGGCCAGCCGACCCACCCATTCCATTGTCCGACTTTTTGACTGGGGACATGCTAGAAGTTGCCTGCTTTTTCGCCTCCCAACAGCAATTTACCGCACTGCAGACACTCATGCTTTACCACTCTGCCGCCCTTTGGCCTTCCCGTTTCGCCATACTTGACAGCATACCTAGTCATACACACCCATCCAAGTATCGCGAAATACTTCCTGCTTATGATGTTAATCGTGATGCAGAGCAGACACCTTTAGTCAACAGTTGGAGAACGGAGCAGGACTGGGTCGAGACTCCCGAGGTCGATGCTGCGCTCAAGGCTTCGCAAGCGGTCGCTTACATGGAACTTGACTTGCATCAGTCAAATGGTGACGCTACACCATGCACAGAGCCCCTCGGACTCAAAGATCTCGCTTCTTGGTACAAGCGCCGTGTGGACGCCATCATTTCATCCACCGGTATCCTGGACATAGCTCTCGCAACTGTTCAGCACGGGGCTTCTCATGGAGTACCTGACCTCGATGAACTAGGTGAAGAGCTCAGCCTTCTTTCCCGATTAGTCTACGATTCGCCTCAGCCTCACGAACCCCAGGACAGCCAAGACTGGACACTTGCTCGCTGGCGGAGCATGGGGCCTGCAGAGGTTGTGAGCGCCTACCTCGCCCATTCATCTCCGGAGACAGTCGCGAAGGACATCACTCGCCTCGTGATGCCCTATTTATTCGTTCTGGAAGCACGTGCAGAACGTGCTGGTAATCCCGACCCAGGTCTACCCACTCGCTTGCTTTATGACTATATTCTTTCCGCCCCGTTACCGGTTGTCGCCGCAATCTTTGAAGCATCCAAAGCCACCCTTACTGCCGCACACCGCATTATTCGCAATGACGAGGACGTCGCCAGATTAGCCCTTGCGTGTCTATACGGCAGCGACAGCCGCACCGAGTGGTCTACAATGAGTTCCCTATTCGAGTGTCTTCCAGCTTGGGAAATCACGCCAGGGACTGAGGATGAAGCAGACGAAGCAGACGCGACGATAATGTCTCTCGGGTCTTTCGTGGCACCGTCCACGACCCGGGCGCACTGTTCACCGTCAGACCTAATGCTTTTCTTCAAACCGCTCCCACTCGTCTCTCTTTCGCGCTCACTGGATATATTGGATGTACATTTGGAGTCCGGGGAAATACTATCGCGGTGGAATGTAGGGGCACCTTTGCGGTGGTTCTTGCAGAGTGCAAACGATGCAGTAGAGCAACGAGCATGGGCAAACAGAATGGCCAGACGCACAGGGAATTCGAGTGAGCTCAATGGAAGGGAGTGGGAGTGGCTGTTGGAGGACATGCTCAAGCTTTGTGGAAGCAGCGAGACTGTGCTCAAGAGCGCATTTGGACTTCTTTCGAGAGAGGAAGTTTCCTCGATCTTCCTCGCCGGCTTGCTGAGCTCGGGCTGTGCGTATCTTTCACCTCTTTGCTGCATGTTCTCATCGATCTAGTAGCATTCGATATTGCACGCGAGCTTCTCCAACAAAGGCATGGGAAGTTGTCCCTGCCTCCACTTAGGACGGAAGACATTTGTCTCTCTGTTTCACGTGAATTTTACGACAATGCAAGTTCAGGAAATTACAAGACTGGCGACATGAAACATGCCTATGACTGGTAAAGATTTGAATTTGCGCGGCGCCAAGTGACTTACGCTTCCTCCAGCCTTGCTGTTCCACCCCCTTCGGAACGCCTGAGCAGAGAGCGCGACTTTATTGAAGCCACTTCCCGGCTTTCGTCCTTCAACATACTCTCACGCCCCGGTGTTCCGCTCTCCCCAATCGAGATTCGCCTGACCAAGGACCGTCTTTCTCTTATTTCACGTGTCCTCTCAAGCACAGCAGACGCGTACAAACACACAGAGGTTATTCTCGATCTCTTATACAAGCTCGGTTTTAAAGGTGATGTGGTCGCAGAAGTGAGGATACTCGCCATGCTCTCGGACACTGCGTTGCAGGCTGAAGACTTCTCACGTGCCTACGAGACCAGCCAACGAATGATTGCCAAAGTCTCGAAGCTGAGTTCGGAGACGTCAAATGGCAACGAAGACAAGGCCGTCCGGGAAGCGAGCGATGTCTGCTGGGTGGCTTGTTTCCAGCTTGGACGACATCCCGGGTTCGAGGACGTCGAGGCGAAGCTCTCACTTTTCGGCCGCGCGCTGCAGCTCTGTCCCGCCGACAGGCTTCACGACGTTCTTACGCCTTGGCGACGCTTGGAAAAGGAGGACATCGAGAGCCGTCGTGAATACTTGGCTGCTAGGACAGTTATCCAACCCAAACGCCCCACCGCATCGTCACGGAATCATGTCTCGTCGCTCCGAGATAGACTTGGCGAACTGCACATGCCCACAACACCTCTCATAAATGCGGAGGATGCCGCTGCACTGGCTGGCAGAGCGTTCAACCGCATGGCGTCCAATTTTACGTTTGCCGTCACTGGCCGTGGGCGTTCTGGTAGTCCCGGAGAGGGTACGCGGTCAAGAAGCAGGGATGGGACGAGAGGGAGGTTTGATGGCGAGGAAGTCTCAACACAAGCAAGTCGCGTTCTACAAAAGGGAATTGGCTGGCTTCTTGGGGCGGATGATGATGCTTAATACCTGGTCAAGGCAAAGGGGCGCAATCATTACATATGCCGTTCAGCATACATGACACTTGTGTATGGTACTAGAGAGTATATGCATTAAAAATATGTATGCACACTGGACTGAAAGCCAGGCAAACAAACCGAGGATAGGGAACGAGGGACAGAGGTAATTAATCTCTTCGAATGAGCGGAAGGGTCCGCATAGGGTGAAACCAATAAAAATATATAAAAATGGGCGTGAAACTGGTGAGGATACACCCTGTAGGACTAGATATAAGATGTGTTGCAGCATGCACAATATGTCCACCGCCACCACACGATTTTTTAACCAAGAAATGACAGTCGACGCATCCATCCGCGATACAAGAATGAAAAGGAATAAAATCAAAAGAGTGTGGGTGTTTCAGTTACCATTCACAAAACGTGCTGTGTCGCCAGTGCGAGCCCTAGGCCGGTCGACAATGCCAACCTTTTTTGGCTGCTGCTCGTCCACAGGTGGGGCGTGACGCTTCCGCAGTTCTCCTCGACCACAGACCTCGCAGTACTCCTGGTTGTCCGCTGCTCGGAGATCCTCCAGTTCAGAGGTCAGGTCCTTGATGTGTCCACGCAACTCCCAAATTTGCTGCTGCCATGCCTTCTCAGCTGAAACGAGTTGATCCTGTAGCCCTTTAACGGTCAAATACTCTTCTCCCGGAGCCTCTACTGCGGTCGCCGACGCATCATCGCTGCGGCGTATGGAAACTGGCGTGAAGGGAGACAATGCAGTATTTGAGCTCGCGGCAGAACTCGGAGTATGCACATCGCGTTGCAGTTCTTCCACTGTACCCGCCACCATATTAGCAAAGTGGGAGCTGAAGGAGGTGGACACGGGTCGAAGCTTGAGGCCTGGGAAGTCGCTGTGGCCTGGAGGAGCACTCTGTGGAACAGTAAGAGAGTGTGACGGTGGTGGGGAATTGAAATTCAAGCTCGTTGACGAACTTTGTCCCGCAACCGAGGTAGGAATAGCCTGATCCGAGGTTTTGGTAACGATGGAGAGCGAAGGTGGTTGCCGTTTGCGTGAAGAAGGCCCCTTCCCATCGGGGCCATCGCCACCGGATGAAGCACTGTATGTCGAAGCCAACGTAGCATTACTTGCACCTGAGCCGTGCAACGTGGGCGAAAAAGATGACTTCGACGTCCTTGGCCGCACGAGCTTCGAAGGCTTCCCAGTCCCATGGATTTGCAAGCTTTCTTCGGCATAGACACCAGCGAGTGGAGGAATTGGTGGGGGTGGGCTTCTCTCCTTCTCTCCTTCCGAATTACGACCACCGAAGAGCCGCAAGAACCCACTTTTCTTGTGCTTGAGTGCCCGTCCAGGAACAGCACTCGCTGAGGCTGGGACTGCGGATTCCTCTTTCATCTCAGCATTTAGAGGCTGAGCTGGAGGACGTGGGACGGTCTTGTGCCGGGGCTCGGCACAAGTAGATCGAGCACGTGTATGAGCCTTTCCTCCAGCGGTGTCCATCTCCTCAGTTTGGGGTTCAGTTGCCTCGGGTATATCGTCTGAACTGGGAAACGGTAGCTTTGTTCGAGAAACAGTAGTGTGATCTGTGCTGCTACGAAATCTCTCCCTCGCCTGCGCTTCTTGAAGTGTGATAAGGGTGACAGTGGGTGACCGAGGATTGTTCCGGAGAGGATCATCAAGACCACCAGGGGGTGGATGTAGGGACAAAAATCTGGTGCTGCGATCAACATAGCTAGTGTCGCTTTGACGAAGGACAGAAATTGGAGAAGAGATTTCTTTGCCGTTGACACGTAGATTTCCGTGCGGGATATCCCGGGAAGTTAATGATGTAGAAGATGTCTCGGAGGAGATGACTGAAAACGCTGCGGATCTGGTACTGGCCGAGTCGGTTACAGTACTGTTGGAGTCGCTTTCGCCCACATCCCCCAAGATTGGATGATGAGAGGGTATGGTCTCGGGAGATGGGGTATATGCGACAACCAGATCAGGGTTAGCGTAAGGATGTACAAAGTCGTCGTGATGTCGTTCGTGAGATAAAGAGACCAATGATGGTTTCACGCTGCGCTCGTGGCACACACGGTCCGAAGCATCAGAAGATGACGGAAGTATGGGAGCACTCTCGGAGGTCGTCGACGGGGGAACCGTTCCATCCAAGCTGACCGTGGCCCTGGACGGCGGACCGTGACTCTGAGTGAAGTATTGAGAGGGCTTTGAATAGTTAGTCGCGCGTGCGAAGTTCTGGGAGCGAATAGATACAGAAGTGGCAGAGGAAGCCAAAGAGGTGGTCGACATGGATTGCCTCGCAAGATCACTGTATTGGACATCAATGAAAGCAGAGGATGGAGGAATTTTCTATAGACTCACTACAGGGCACCGCGAGAACTCGAGTAGTTCCCTGCTGTGATCTCAAAAGAGGAGGTTGCCGAGACCTGTGAGCGTGCTGAATCGACACTGGGTCTGCTGGCAACGGAAGAGCCTCTGGTAAAAGTGCGGATGAGAGTGTCAGCTCTGGAGGCTGTTCCTTTGAGCTTGCTCCCGATCGAGCCCGACCTCGCGCTGTTGTCTGATTGCCCGCCGTGCGGGATGACATCGTCGGTCTCCCAAGGTGCGCGAGAGTGGAACCTGATCCTGGGACCCTGGAGGCTTATTCGGTGGGAGTCGTCGTCAGTGCAGTCGTCGACGTCGACGTCGGAGTCGTCCTGGACGTCTTCGGTGGAGAGAGAGCGTATGGTGGAAGCAGCTTCGTCGTCAAACTCCGAGGCGGAGAGGCGGGAGAAGGGAGGGTGCACGTCGGGGTCGGGAGAAGGATGGGCATGGCTGTAGACGGAGGGGGAGTCGGGAAACTCGGTGAGGGACGGGAAACGGTGGTGAACCGGGTGGTGTCGGCGGTGGAGTGTGTTGTGGGGAGCGTCCATCGGGAGCACAACGACGCCGTCGTACGACACGACCGTCCGACTCTGAGAGGGTGATGTCGGGTTCAAGTTACATAAAACCGTCACGACCTCATTTCTTTTTCTCATGGCGACAGCTCCCGACGAACACCAGAACCTCGCCGCATCTGCCAGCGGCCGTGTATCCGGAAAGTCGTGGAAGCTCCCAAAAACTGCCACCGTGTACGGGACATCCTCCTTCGTGTTGGACTGATCTCTTGATCACACCGCCCACCAGTCGCTCACAGTCGTCCGTGGGACACAAGACAAAATGGCATTTGCGCATGGAGAATACCAAGCGTGAGCACGCCGTCAAAAAGCTCGAGCTCGAGCTCAAGCAGGAGAAGCAGACCGAAAAACAACGGTGAGTTTCCTCGACGGAGTACCGCATATGCCACAACTCGTCACAGGAAGAGGGAGATAACCCTCCAACGCCAGAGGGCGAGCGAAGAACGCCGCAGATTGGAGCAGGAAAAAACCATTGTACACGCTCCATCTCCTCTCCGACTCGATGTGCTGACGTTCGTGCAGATGGGTGCAAGAAAGTCTGCCCGGCTACGGCGCAGGGCCGGGCGTACCAAGAAAATCAACGGGTAAACGAGTGTCGTTGCAACTGTCACAGCGATAAATGTAGAACACATGTCAAATACGTCAACCCTATAACGCCCATGTCATGTCTGCCTCTCCATCGCTCACAAATGGTTTGTCCAGTCCCGCGATAACACTCTCGCACAAGGGACAGCTGCTTGCCAAAACATCGTCCAACTCTGCCCGCAGCTTCTCTGCCTGTTTCTCGGCGTCTTTATTTAGTCCCTTCTGGCCGCCACCGGTACCTATGCCAGGTATCCACCCAGGCGCCGACACAACAGAAGCAAGTGCGTCCGGTAAGATCAGATCTCGTAGCCGATCACCGGCAGAGAGGATATTCCGTCCGAGTGAACCCGCTGCCTTGGTCCCGTTCTGAAGTGGGCCAGTAAAGTTTGCCGAGAGCAGTGTGCGCTGGCGCGTTGGCTGCCACACATCGCTGGAAGGCGTCATCACCAGATGATCCCCAGGACCTATCTTCTGAACATCCTTGATAAGTTCTGTCTGCAGAGTGAGAATCCGTCTGAGGGCATGAGCAGGCAAGTATTCTTTTGCCTGGAAACACAGGAGAGTCAGATGATGGGCATTATACGAACATGTACAAACTCACCAGTCCGATCAGACAATCAGCATGGAAAGTATGTTGACAAGGGAATATATAGGATTGCCTCGTAAGCAGGAGTTGTGCACAAACGGAGCACCGCTCTCCGGCATCAATGGTGACGAAACGGCTCTTCAGCTCGACAATATCTTGCTTGATCGACTCTGCAGTGCGCGTAACGTCATCCATCTCCCTCTTCAGATCATCAATGTGAGCCGAGTAGCCTTCCAGGGCGTGCGCAATCTCCTCTTTGAAGTCATCAATAACAACGAAATCCGGGAAGAATGGCAGAATATCTTCGATTTTGAGTAGATCAGTGTCTTCTAAGAATCGCATTGCACTACAGACAATCAACGGGTGTGTCATCCAGGTCATTTGTAACCCACGCTTTGATATCTTTCTTGTCCTGTACGACATACCGAGCAATCTTCAACCAAAGCTTCTTCCTTAATTGAGGATCATCTTCTGGCATATCTGCATTTATCTTTGCTAGTTCGAGGTCGCCTTTCTGGAGGGCAAGATCCACACTGTTCTCATATAGACCCATCTTCGAGTAGATATGTACGCAGGGCCGTATCCGACCGGCTTTCTTGCACAAACGCAGAGCATAATCCAAGTCATAGTATGGTTTGCCAGTGAGTGGGTTGGAAGGCGCCGTCATAAGAAAGCGTAACAGAGGGCCGTCATCGCCAGGGGGGTCTGAGGAAGAGGAGGCGTGAAATGTTACCAATAGATTATGAACAGTGGAAGAGGTGTTGTGTCGATTGAAGACAACATGATTGAGATATCGTACCGCTTGGCTTGGTACCAATGGATCGCGGGGAAGATGCTGCAGTTGCAAGAGTGAGGGTATCAGTCGCAAAGGGTCCAAAGCTGATTGTTTAAGCCACGCGTCAACCATTGCTCTGGACGCATGTCTGGTAAGAACTGGGCCAAAACGATAGTATAGCTCTAGATCCGACTGGTTCCATTAATTTGTCGATCATTACACCAGGGCAGATGAATAAACAAACCTGGCGATTGAGTGTGTCGATCGCCTTCAACCAATCTTCTTCGAGTATCCAGTGTTGGATGACCCGTTCATAATCTCCAACTATAGTCGCGTAGAAAAGCAGCATGTCCGTTCGCCCATGCGATTGTATGAGCTCGTACACGGTATTACGATCAAGGTTTGCCTGTCAAGGAAGCTGAGACCGCCGCCAAGACCAGATCAAGGCCACCAACCTTGTAGGTCTCGAAGAAATGACACAGATCCTCTTCGAGGATGGTACGCTCTGCTTGCATGTTCTCCACATCACTTGTTGCAGTATCAGATGCGCAGAGATCGTCCAGTTCGTCACACTTGCTAAGATAGAACTCAACAAGCCACGTTGCCAGCATCATCCGTGCCGTCAAGTCCTAGTAAAAACGCATCTCAACAGACCGCAGGGTCCTCAAAATATCACAACTTACGGTTTTGCGAGTCCGCTCTAAGCGGCTGATCAAATATGACCGAAGTGCGTCTCGCTCCCCGACATCCAGAAACTTGAGCGTCACTTCTTCAAAAGAGACTGAACACTGCGTATAGCACTGAGCCGCTTGGAAGTATCGCTTTTCTTCAAAGAAAGCATGAGCCTGGGCAGAAAGAACTTTGTCGCGTTGAGTGGCAGTCTGATGAAGGGTTGTCATTGTCATTCATCATCCCAGGTAGAGAAACCAACCTTGGCATACCGCAATGCAATGTCGAAATCCCGTTGCGCAAGATATATTTGCCATACGTCGCGGCTCTCGTTCCCGACCACCAGCTCAAAGATCGACTGGTCAGTATAAACCCAGTATGTCTTACGAACAGGATCTGCTGCCAACCCCTTGATTGTCTCGTTCGGTCTCTGTAACACCTTGAGATGCATACTTCAATTACACACGGTCCTGCTCACCAGAGGGATGACGTCTTCGTAGGTCTGTTTCCCGTTCAAAGTGCATATTCCTGCGATACGATCCCTGTAAAGCAGGATGAAGTGAAACTCGGTGAGTAGAATTGAAATGGGGACTTCGAGATGCGGTTGTGAGGCAGGGGACTCGGGAGACGACAGGGGAGGGTAGGGGAGGAGTTGCGCCGCATCAACATGATCGTCGGAATGCGAGTGAAAGTTGAGAGTCCCATGATAGATCCCCGGTGCTGAACCAACGACATTCATGAGCAGGACATTGTTGGCCTCGGGGAACACTGACCTGTCATCCAAGCGAGAGTCTTGGGCAACGAGAGAGCCTGATCTGAATTTGGCGTGAAAAAGTGCAGTTCCGAATATTGCAAGTCTCCAGGTAACTCGGATATCTCTTCGTCGTCTCAGTCTGGAACATCGTGAAATAATTCGGAGACTCACTCGGCGCCGTATCTCGGTAGACAGCGAACATGGAGGAAAAGAGGCGACCTCCGTCATCTGAGCGCCGGTCCGGTGTGCCAGTGAATTGATAAATGCGCGAGGGTGTGGTCACAATCACTAGCGCGTGCTTTTGATCAGCCGGGGGGAACAGTTCAAACTTGATGCCCGTGATTGGAGCTTTCTCGGGCAACGAGAAGAGTAACTGCAAATAACGCTCTTGCGACTTGAAAAGATCCTCTCCTGCATCCAGAACCGCCTCGAAAATGCTACCATTACGGGTTCCAAACAAGAACTCCTTGGTTGATAGAGAGTGCGATGACGACAGCAGTGCAGCTTTATTCCACGCAATACTCTCGATGACGTGTTTATTGAAAGATTTCAATGACCTTGGTTTCTTCCATCCGCGGTATAAATACCAGTTCTCTCCTTGGTGGGATGTGATAACAAGATGTCGGCCGGAAGGGTCAAGGAATATCTTGTAGATAGACATCTCCGTGGGCTTGCGGGGAATAGGAATCTGAAGGACTTGTTCCGCGTGCGAGAGCTCGATGAGAATGATGAGGTTTGAGGATAGCGCCATTGCCAGGACATCGAAGGAGACGGCAAGAGAGACCAGTGGGGCAGGGAGTGTGTATTGTACTCTGCCAAGGTCGAAGATGGGTACATCAGCAGGGGAGGAACTTGGGAAGCGTGCATCCACCTGAGCCAGGATTAGTCACTTGCAAGGTCACGGAGGGCGACACTGACCGACGCAGGGTGACTTGGGACCGCTATTTGGTCGTCGTACGGGGAAGGTTCGAAACCTTCGTACTGTACGTGAGGCAACGGAGAGCGCACATGGCCGGACGGCGTTGCATGCTCGACAACTAAAAGGGTTGGTGGGCAGGTGTGGACAGTGCTGGCTGGGACGACTTACATTCATCAAACATGGTCGCGGTCAGAAGTGGTCTATACCGTAAGTGGCACTTCAAGCTTCAAGTTACACTACAATGACCCGTCCCACCCCAAGGATCTTTCTCATCCGACACGGTGAGGTTTGCATACACATCCACGAGCAACGTTGACAATGCCCAGGTGAAACCGAATGGTCTCTGAATGGGTGAGTTCTCTGCGCCATTGCCTAATCTCCGACCATATCTGCCGGATAGGCGTCATGTAGGCTTATTTTCTATAACATCTCCACCTCGCACTGAGTTTCGTCGATCCCAGACAGGGAGGAGTGACATCCCCCTGACAGCTCGTGGTGAACAGCAAATCGAGGAGAAAGCACCACTTTTAGTCGGGCACCGCCGTCCGTACTCTTCTGAAACGACCGACCGGCAGGCCATTAACCCACTTCGCAGGAGCTCTTGATCCAAACAACCTTGGTGTTGCTTTCATCTCGCCGCGCATTCGTGCCCAAAGGACATTCCAACTCTTGTTTGAACACTTGCCGAAGCCCCCTGATCATGTCACAACTGAAGACGTGCGCGAATGGGACTATGGCGATTACGAAGGGCTCTTCAAGGAAGAGATTCTAGTCAAACAGCCGGGCTGGAATATCTGGAGGGATGGGTATGTATCCCGATGAGACCTATCGAAACACCTCATAACCATGATCGTTAGTTGCCCCGGGGGTGAGAACGTGGACGATATGCGCTCTCGCGTGGATGGCGTGATCGCAAAGGTCGAGCAGACCCGTGGATCTGTCCTGATGTTCGACTGAGACTATACAGGTTCGCGACTATCACCGCCAGTATTTTGAGGAGGGCAAAGGCGCTCGTGACGTCCTTATCGTCGCTCATGGGCACTTTAATCGCGTGTTCATTTCCCGATGGATTAACCTTGACTTGGCGCTAGGTATGATCGCCCACATCGACATGAGTCGGATGCGCTGACTCTGGTGCAGGAACGCAGTTTAATGTGGAACCTGGAGGAGTGAGCCGCTCTGCCGTGGGGTGCAGTCGGTGGCTAACGTTGTTAACAGGTTTCTGTTCTATCGTATAACCATGCGTCGCTCGATGAGCCCGCGCTGAATGCGCTGAACCTGTACGCGGATCTGAAGTAACGCTAGTTTTTTTTTTCGTGTTTATGTATGTGTGAATGAAAGTTTGTCTTGAGGTGTCGTGATCCCAGTTGAGTTACGTTCCGGCAAGTTGCAGTCCTTGTTTTTTCCGTTTTCTTTCTTGAGATTTCGTTTCCTCTTCCACTCGTTCCAGTCACCTTTGATCTTCTCCCGCCATCATCTTCAATGATTATGGCCGACCTTGAATCGATTTCCGCAACTCTTGGCTCCCTCGAGACCGTCCCCGCTTCCCAGGACCCGGCATCTGATGCTCGCGGGGAACACGAGGCTTCTGACGTGGTAGATCAAGATCCCAACGCACAGGTTGAGCCGGAAATCGTACAAGATAATGAACCCCAGCACGACGAAATTGTAAAAGATGCAGACGGCGACCTCCAGGAAGCCACCCAAGGGGACGTCTTCACCGAGCCTGGTCCTACTTCCATCACGGAGGTGTCCAAGAAAGCCGATGGTGTCCCTTCCAAACGTACAACCCCTGCAAGCAAGGACAAGTCTACTGTGCTCACAAAGTCCGCTTCTGGCAAAGCAAATTCATCCACGCCGACAGACAAGAAGGTGCGTTGGCCACGCTTTGTGGGCATGCTTGCTTCATTATTAACCATGTGCCGGACAGGCTTTGAATTCTGCCACGTTGGGTGCTGGCCATGCTAAGGTAGCTTCTCCAGCTAAGACCACTACTGCACCTACTTCTTCTCCTCTCTCCAAAACCGTTACCGCTTCCCCGTCCACCGCAAAGAAACCAGCTACTACATCGTCTGCGAATTCAACGAAGACTGCGACCATGTCTTCATCTAGACCGGCTCCACCCAGCAGGAAACAGTCTATGCTCCCGCCAAGGGCGCCTTCGGCGACTGGAGTACCCCCGGCACCCAAATCACGAACTGCAACTTTGCTGGCCTCGCTGGCGTCTTCTACTTCATCCAAATCTCCTCCCACAGAGGTCAACGCGACTTCTCGTCCATCTGTTGTTTCTCCAGCTGGTTCGGTTGCGTCCCTCAAGTCTACTGCAACCGGCAGTGGTACCGCCCCCCCCACTGCCGCCCCACCTCGCCTTCGTGCCGTTGTTTCGGATGCCGTGAAGAGGATGCCTTCCAGCTCAAGACAGAGCTTGCCCCCCGCTGCTGTGCAGCCTTCGCAACGTCCCGCAGTGCGACCAATGGGATCAATCTCCTCCATAAGGGAGGTCCGCGACGACGGAAAGGCACTTGAAGGTCTACAGGAAAAGGCATGACATTGCTTTCGAATATTGTAGATCTATTTTCTGACCAATGTCGCACAGTTAAGGGAAGCGAATGAAAGCCTCTCCATCAAGTCGGATGCAGTAGCTACCCTCGAAGTTAAGATTTTGCAACTTGAAGCATCCCTTGACGAAGCTCTAGTTGATGTCAGAACCAAGACATCATCTGTTGAGCAACTTCAAATTAGCAAACAATCGTCAGACGCTGAGATCAGTGGGCTCAAAGTTCGCTTGCAACAGGTGCAAGCGGAGCACTCTCGTGACCTAGCTGCATTCAACTCTGTTAGTGAAGATGTAAGAATCCTGTAATTCGGTCCCGCTCCCGTCTGACATTTGCATTGTAGCTCAAAAGTGCGAACGAGTCTATGGCAGACCAAGCCGAAAACATCAAGACCCTTGAAGCGCACATCGAAATATTACAGGCGGATATCGCGGCTGCCCATGAGAATTTCGAGTCACTTCGGTCTTCGAGTGATCATTCGTCAGCTGAGGCTGCGGCAGCTGCGCAAATGGAGCGCGAAGCTTTCCTCAGGGCCAAGGCTGACGTTGAAACCGTCACCGCAGAAGTGAATAGTCTAAGGGCTGCACACAACAGAGCTCTTGAAGAAGCGGCAGCGAGGTCCAGCGAATCACAGCAACGCGCAGCTGAGGCACTCGCTCTCACTACTCAAATCGGCGAATTGAAAACGGAAAGAGAAGAGAGCGCAGCCAAGATCTCCGAACTGGAAGTTGAAATTCTGGAGCTGAAGGAGAGTCAAGAGGACACCGAGGATAAGCACAAGAGAACCCTTGACCGCCTCCAAAAGTTGGAAGCTGAGCTCACGGAGGCCGTTGCTGCCACGCAGCAAGCTCTACGTGATGCCGAAGCTAGGGACGCGGAAAGCACACAGAAGGCCGCCGGTGTTGCTTTGCTCCATGCTGACGAGGTGCAACTCATCAAATCTGATCTCGCCGGGGCGGTTTCCGAGGCTGGGGCGTTGAAGGCTGAACTTGCTGCCGCGCATGCTGCTCATGACGAGACAAAGGCAGCGGCCCGTGCTTCCACTGAAGCACACGAAGAGGAAATGGAGGAAGCCGAGCAATCATATCTCTCGAAACACATCGAACTGTCGGAAGAAATTAAGCGGCTTACCGCTGAGCTCGAGGTGAGGATGACCCTTGCGTGTGAGTGGAAACCCTTCACAACATTTACCCTAACAGGGCATGGAGGCGAAGTATGGTGCCAAGGTTGATGCTGTGAAGGCTGAACATGATCAACTTCTTCAAGAGGCGTTTGAGCGAGCCAAGGCAAGTAAAGCACCTCCGCCAATTATATAGGCTAATACAAACGCAGAATGAGGCAGGAGAAGTACATGGTCAAGACCTCCATGCTCTGCGTGCTGAGTCCCAAGCAACCATCGAGCAGCTTCGTGCTGCTCATCAATCTACCGTGAATGATCTTCAGGTAGATCATGAAGCCGCCCTTGAGTCTCAAGTTGGCGCCCTCGAAAAGAAACTCAATAGCCTATCACTCGAGCTCCGTGCCACCCAGGATGACCTCTCCAAGGCGAAGGCCGCCTTGGACACTTCACGTGCCGAAGGCGAGAGCCTGAGGGCACAGCTCGAGGACGCTCGTGCCAACTTTATAGCAGTCTCCGCTAACGCCGATCAGTCAGCTGAGGTTGAGCGTCTCACCAAAGAGATTGCCAACTTCCGTGACGAGAATGTTATGCTCAACGATGTCCTCGCCGTTACGAAAGAGTCTCTTTCAGAGATGTCAACGAACCACTCCAAGGAGCTCGAGGAAGCGGCGCGCATTCGTGTGGAAGAAGTAATGAGACTCCGTTCCATCCACGACGGGGAGCTCAGCAGCCTGGCCGCTCAGAAATCCGAGCTAGCATTGTCGCTCTCCGATCTGGAGGGAGAAATTACGATGCTAAAGGCTCAACTGGCTGCCACCGAGCCCGCTGTGGTGCCAAGGAGCAATGGTGCCCTCCACGCGTCTGCCACGACTGTAACACGGGACGAGTTGCAGAAGGTCCACGAAGCACACAATTTGAAAATGCATGACCTACAGGCTGAGCACGTTCGTGCTGTTAGGGTGTTGGAGACGGAGGTCCAGACGCTTCAGACGCGGTTGGATGAAGTTCAGCAAGATGTTGCTCGGAAATCGATGGAGATCCAATATCTCGAGCAAGAACAAGAGGAAAGCCAAGATTCGATCACTCGGTATGTGAAGGTTTTTGGACTGCAGAGTTTGTTTGGAGTAGTGATTGCGCTGGCCGTGATCTTTGATTTCATTTAACTACGTCGCTTCGTCACATCTGTACATTTTCTTGTGTCGCCCATCTTTTGACTCGATCGGACCTTCTTCATTGGAACTGATTTATTGACTGCATCCCGCACGTTTTCTTGCAGACTGAAGGCAGACCTGGAGACACTGAAATCGGCAGCACCGTGATCGAATGCCCAACGATGCACATCCCTCGTTCTTTCCAGCCTCGTGGATTCGGTGCGGTTTCCATCCCTCTTTCTCGTGGCTCTTCCCAATCATGACCGTTCATATCCATTCCGGAGCACCCATTCTCCCGACGCCAGCCCCAGCTCTCTTTTTTTAGTCACAAGACGGTTTTTATACACTATTTCGCCATTACATACCTATTCTTAGTTATGCATGCATGGAGACTCTAATAGTTGGTGTACTTTAGACGCATAATAACGTGGTTGTCGGGCTGCGTATCGCGGGGCAAGGAGGACCCCCGATTGACTCGGAAGTGTTTTCTTCTACTGGAAGCACATCGAAGCAATCCAGCCATTGGGTGCCTGGGAATTAAATAAATCACATTGAGTGCTGCCAGTGTCCTCAGCATTCGAGCGTCGTCGTCTACGACCTCATGACAATCCGGTTTATTAGGAAGACCATGCAGAATACGGTGCTCGATGTGGGATACATTCAGGTGGAATGGATTCATAATAAATTGTATGATCATCCCGGCCCAACATACCACTCGCTCTGGTCCGGCGCGACGTTCGATCCACTCATTGCAGCGAGTGATGCTTCTGTGCGTTGAGCTTGCGCTTCGGCCCCGCACTAAGCACATGTGAGGCATAATTCCTACAAATCAACGAATGAATTGTTTCTGCTCCTTCAAACAGCAATACTTTTGTCCACTTCTTCCTTTGCACTCTGTGCTATAACGGTAAGGGCACGACCACTTGTCCTTCCTGGTAAGGACCTGGCGAAGGTTCAGTTGCCAGTGCTCATCGGATGGGTTGAGTGGCTACTAGGAGCGGTAACGGTGCCCGAGAGGCTGTGTGGTTGTGTGGTCAGGACTTTGAGTGGCAAACCAACCTGCGCAGGCGGCAGGTCACGGATGCGTTTCGTTAGATCAGCGCTGAGCGTGACAGAGGACTTCTCATTTGTGTACTGGCCCATCGGTAGACTCTGTGCTGTGAGGCGTCCACGTTTGGTGGGTCGGACATAGGACGGTCGGGCGATGGATGCTTTAGTGCCAAAAATAAATGGTGCAAGGCTCAGCGCGTGAGTGGCGGCAAGCACCACGACAGCCACTTACCATACAAGGTAAGAACTATTCAAAGTCCGATGGTCTTAACTCCGCGTCGGTCAGAAATATCACGTGATTCGAAATATTCCTAAAAAGGGAGCAGTTCATCCATGCTGGCCATTTTAGATCGTGACACCTTGTCTGCTTCACTTCTTTCCTTCTCCCCCCACCGACGACAAGCACACGATGGCAATTCAAAAGGAGCCTGGCCAGAAGGGCGTTAACTGGTCAAACATTGCTGTCGGTATGTCCATCTCCGTCCAGTGACGCGCTCTTGTTCTTACACTTAGTCGAACAGGTGCTATCATGAACATGGTATTGTGGTCCGTTTTGTAACAGAACAACGCTGACGCTGACGACCTCATCTCGTCGCTGTGACTACTAGTTCGTCAGTATCCTTTTTCGTTGTTCTCCGTTTCAGTCTCTCACTCGTTTCCCCACCATTCCAGGAGGCAAGTCTACATGCGTGCCCGGTGTCTGTTTGGATGTGAATGACCTTTTCGCTTAGGTGACGACTCTAGGACAGCCTCTGGAGGTCCTTAAAACCCAGATGGCTGCCAACCGCTCACAGACGATGCTCCAGGCCACGCAGTATGTCTGGGCTCGTGGTGGTGTCGCTGGCTTCTTTCAAGGACTTATTCCGTGGGTATGCAAACGAGTCTTTTTCTCTCCTTTCCATCTCTTACCACGGCAATTTTGCAGGCATGGATAGAGGCTTCCACTAAAGGCGCCGTTCTGCTCTTCACCGCTTCCGAAATTGAATCTGGTGTTGTGGGTATGGGCATCAGCCCGGCTGCAGCTGGTCTCTTGGGCGGTATGGGCGGTGGTATTGCCCAGGCTTACGCAACTATGGGTAAGTGAACACATTGTTGGATTGCCGATGAGCCGCAATGATACCCCTCAAGGCTAGCGCCCGTCGCTATGCTCTTCCAAACCTTCCATCCTTCGGGACTGACACAAGGTCCCTAGTATCTTACCGCTTACTCATCCACTTGTTTGATAGGTTTCACGACATGCATGAAGACTGTTGAAATTACTCGACACAAAGAAGCCGCAAGCGGTGTACAGCGGTCAACCTTCCAAGTATTCATGGACATATACCGAAAGGAGGGAGTTCGCGGCATCAACAAAGGTGTCAACGCAGTTGCTGTGCGTCAATGTACCAACTGGGGCTCACGGTGCGTTGTCCCCTTGAGTTTCATGTTCCATCAGCTGATGATGCTTCAGTATGGGTTTTGCCCGGCTGGCTGAGACAATGATCCGGAACGTGCGCGGCAAAGGTGAACAGGAGAAACTGGGTGCAGCCGACAAGATACTTGCCTCTTCGATCGGCGGTGCTTTGGCGACATGGAATCAGCCCATTGAAGTCATCCGTGTTGAAGTATGTTCTTTCTACGAGACTCATCTCTATGGGGAACTGACACGTCACAAGATGCAATCGATGGCAAAGGCGACTGCCAATGCTAACCGCCCAGAAAAGCTTACGATCCTGAACACGCTGAACTTCATCTACAAAGAAAACGGTATCAAAGGTCTCTACCGCGGAGTAACGCCTCGCATTGGTCTTGGCATTTGGCAAACGATTTGCATGGTTTCTTTTGCGGACTATGTTAAGGTTTGGGTGAAGGGCCGTCAATGATAGAGCCTTCGTCTTGTTAGATCGATCATAGAGAAACAATATCCTTATTCTGGGGATGCGCATTAATCATACCATTCTTCTGATAGATAGTCAATATTTAATAGACGCGCTCAGAATCCACATTTGCCATCTTTGATGCGTATGCAGTTACGAAACAGGGATAGGTGACGGTCGGATGGTATCGATCCCTTGTAGATATTCGGCGACAAGGTGGCATTGACACCATCCACACTATCCCCGACCCCAACGATGAGTGCACAAATCTCGCCTAAGGGGCCATTGCACCCTTTACTGGCCCAGTATCTTGTCCAGCTCGGCACGAACCCCCTTCGCACCAAGGCGATAACATCAGGTTGACATCTCTCACTTCCGGTTACAGTGCCCAGACATGTATAGCTCATGACACATTGTAGCAACATTCTCTTTCCTCCAGGAGGTCATCGGGTCGCATGCTGCCGGTCTTCCACCCAGTCCGACCCCCAAAAATGCCTCAGCACTCGCCACAGCACTCGCGCGTGCGCATATTGACGCCAAGGCGTTCAAGATGGCCTTGTACGGCTTCTTCGTGTCTGCACCACTAGGCCACGTCCTCGTCGGCCTCCTGCAGAAAGCCTTTGCCGGCAAAGTCGGTCTCAAGCACAGACTGGGACAGCTGCTGGCGAGCAACCTGCTCATTGCACCCATCCAGACCACCGGTGCGTCGGGGTGACCCGCATGTTACCTCCGTTCCATATTGACTCGATCCGTCGCGGTTGGCGCCTTGAATAGCTTTCCTGGCCTCCATGGCTGTGATCAATGGTGCCAAGTCCGTTGAGGACGTCATCCGTACAGTCAAAGGAGGTTTCTTTACGGTTCTTCGAGTGCGTCTTGGTGTCCTGTTTGGCGTGTCGTTGCGGGGCCTGATCATCTTCCCAAGGTGAATTGGATCGTCTCACCCTTGTCGATGGTGGTTGCCCAGCAGTTCATTCCGGTCGAAGTAGGTACACTGTATGTGCGAAAACTAACAAAAACTGACGCAGCCTTAGCTCTGGGTTCCCTTCTTCAACGTTATCCAATTTGCTCTCGCAGTCGGTCGCTTCTTGTTTACGTTCTGTCAGGGTCTGACCATCCCTCTGTTAGACGCTCTTCAACATCAAGATGAAGAAATTACGCCTTGCCGCCGCAAAGGAGGAAGAACAGAAGGACCGGAAACGTGTGGACTAAATCTGCTATCCAAGATGCTGTTCGATGATCATACCAAACGTTGTTCTAGTTCAAATTTTCGAGGTTGCATCACTTCATCGGTAATATTTATGGTATGAATCTTCAATCCAAGTCATTGAGTCCTACCGAGGAACGTCTGTTACTATCATACGTGGGGGATGGTCCGAAGGAGGTCCCTGCAGATAACGGTGTCTCGTATGCCATTTGGACTGGTCGTGACATGACTCTGGTTCTCCAACAACCGTTTCGACTTGCCACCCCGAGAGCGCATACGTTCCAGGACGGGCAACCCAGAGTCTCGTTTCAACGGTCGTCGATTGTGAGGGGTACAGTATGCCTCGAATAGTAAGTCTTCCTACATAGCGCGGTGGAAGAAGATCACTACAAGGGGATGAGCAAGAAGGGTTATGAAGCTAAAAAAAAAATACTTGCGATTGTTCAGATTCCCCTTCGCCCCTCGCACCAAATTTGACCACGTAGCGGGATGGGTGGGTCAACGAATGGTTCCTCAAAAAGAATTTCACAGGTGCAAGACAGAGTCTGAAACGAATGAGCACGGGAGACTCGTCCGACATGACACGACGCACCCTCGGCTGAAATCGTGTTCTACCACACCTTCTTGAATCATGGCGACGAGGGGATTCATTTCGGCATTCCATTCACTATCGCGAATCGATTGCAGTATCTCCATTTTCTCGCGCTGAGTTTCTGCATACATGCTCCGCTTGACCTTTGCGCTCTCTACCTTCTCAATAGCCTCTTGAAGAGCAGCATGACCTGCGCCGAGATTCAGACCCGACAGTAGGATAAAGCCTCTTCTTTGCTCAGAGGGTATTTCCCAGAATACCAAGAAATCCACAGAAAAAGGGTTGACGAGAGGAAAAACTTGAGGATGAGTGATAGCCGGAATATGGGGATGTGATTGAGCTATGGAGTTGGCAGTGATT
This sequence comes from Xerocomellus dryophilus, assembly GCA_038089495.1. Lineage (NCBI taxonomy): Eukaryota > Fungi > Basidiomycota > Agaricomycetes > Boletales > Boletaceae > Xerocomellus > Xerocomellus dryophilus. Next base: position 66,370 of record JBBPKY010000001.1, read on the forward strand.
CTTCTCTTTTCTGACAAAAAGAGAGCCGAGACAGCGGGGTCATGGGCCGAAATACAGGAATCGTACTAGATGAGGAGCGTGAAAGTGAATAGATAGATTGTCCTAAAGCAGTGCAGCTTACAGCGGAGATATGGCGACACGTAAGAACCAATGGCGGTGGGTCCTTTGATTCAATCTTGCGTCCGTGTAGAACATCGCCCAAAGTTCTCGAAACAAAGGCGGCCGTAGCTTCTATACAGGCCGAGGAATCTAAAGGCGTTGTATTGAATGACACACTGGTCAGCTGCGCAGGTTGTAATAGTGTACTGATCGGTTCTTTAGCCTCAGTAGCACAATCACACTGGGGACCTACGATGAGAGCGGTGTCAAGGGGTGGCACTCCCAGGTAGGGCTAATGGCAGTAATCTGTTTAACCCGCACGGACCTCGAAGACAGATTAGACACTTCAAGGTTAACGAGAAATGCACTATCGGTCGAGGGGTTTGGAAAGAAAGATGCCGATAATTCTAACGAAGGATTGACATGATAGGTTCTCGTCACACGTGTACAGTGGAAGGCGCGACCTCCAGTCTAAGGACGAGAGATATTTAGCTTGGAGACCGGAACAAGAGTATGATATTTACCTCCCGATATACGAAAAGCAGGCAAAGTTGTTGGATTGCAAGACGGCCAGGGCGCCATGTAAGGGTGACAACAGTGCTGTCACCTGAGTGAAGTTCTTTGTTGATGGGTACAACATAGGGGGTCCAAGATGAAAGTTTGTTGTTTATACGTAGAGTTTCGGTAAAGCCAGCCACCGTTGATGCTGGCAAGAATGAGTAATTGGTCCGACATCATACCCTAGAAGAAGCTCACGAGATTCACTCTCTGATGACTCTAGCCACATCTGGTCCTCTGGACCACCCACCAGCCATATCTCACCAATGGTTTTGGACCCTGCGTTTGTCATCCAAAGCTTCATTGGCTTGTGCTCACCTTCGCTGAGGCTGAGCGAATCATTGTTCTCAAACGAGATAGCGAGCTCTTGACTCGCCTCCTCGACGTCGGTTCTAATTAATACATCTGGAGCGTAGGTCGCAGTTTGTCTTTGTTGGGGGGTGTCTTGTAGTCGTCTACCACGTCGTGCAAGAGATTCTCTGGTGGGAAACAGACCAAGGAAATTATATGTGATGCTGGGGATAGTTAACGAAGTTGGTTGCGATACTTTAACCGCGATCGAAAGCTGGATGAGATCCAACAGAAGACATGAGTTCCGAGGGTCGCAGGTCTTTTGACCTCTCACCATACGACTTTCCCTCGCACGAAGGACAACTTCCTTTACGCGTTCGACAGTGACATACTTGCTAATCCAAGGGGTATCTTTATCCCTCGCTTCGACAACGAGCGTTAGGTCCGTGAAAGTCACTTCTGTGTCCAATGGGTTTTGCAAAGCAACATCTACCCAAAAGGGTTCTAAGGGGCGGAAATGAAACTTGATGAGCTTGTTAGCGCAAAGCCTGACTTACCACCAACAGCGCCCCTGCCACTCTTCTCGAGGGTCTCTTTGCCGCGGGTTCTCCAAAATGTTGTCCATGTATCCTCCCTACTTTCCCATTCCGCCTGATCTCCGCTGGTGGAATCTCGAGGTAGTCGTGCGCGGCTTGAAGCAGGAGACGCAAACGTCATCGGCAATTCCAAATCATGAAAATTAACATCTTGACTAGAGATTGACTTCAAATGCTACACCAGAGTTAGGCCCCTGTTTTGATTTTTAATTGATAACGCACCGAGAACGCCACCCTGAAATCTTCTAGCAAGACCTTGTCTGAGCTGGTTTCCTTACTTTCGTCTCCATTCGCGCTATCGATTTTGGCAAGTGGCGAAGAAGACACGGAGGACCAGCGCAATTGCCCCAAGAAGAACTTGACCGCGCCCTTGATATCACCAGTCGTATATAACAACCTCCCTAAAATCGATGATCAACATCAATGGGACGGAAAAGGGATCGCCTGACCTAGCGGATGCTCGATACCCGACAAAACTGCATCAAATCCTACAAGCTCCGAGGAAGGCTGCCCTTCCGAGTTCCAAAAGGACGGTGACAATAACTTTCCGGGTCGATCGCCGAAAAGTTCATGGGCCTTCCGTAGGAAGAACATCGTTAGAGGTTTCTAATGCAACTTCATGTGACCTTCTGCGGTATGAGACCAAGTAGAGACCCACGATGCCGCATTTTTCAAGCCTATTAGCAGCGAAAAGGTACCACAACGCAGCTCTCCGCTTTGCGTTTTTCCGGGCGCTCAAAAATGCTGCGTGAGCGAGAAGCAATGCTGCTGGTGGTTCCTCGGCCTGCAATGTCGCTGTCCCAATCAGTGCCGTTCTATGGGACTGGAGCTGACCAGAAACCTACGTTTCCTGCTGCCCACACTAGCCATCTCTCGCCCTCCAAAGGATCTCCGAGGAAGTCGTTGGTGGAAATACCAGCTTCCCAGCGAACCGCACATTTAAGGGCTTGCACTTGGGCCTGAGGGGACATGTCTGAACCAAGTGGGTACACAGTAGAAAGTGCATGGGATGCATGCGCGACAACAGCAGGGGAGGGTGACAGGAGCAGCGGTAAAATGTCCTAGGGATGTTTAGTTCCATCAGAAAACCAGGTGCAGATGGCTGGGATTACCGAACCGCCCTTGTTTTCCTTCCGTAGTGATTCCCATACCGCGGTCGCAAGTTTATAATCACCCAGGATAGTTGCAAACTCTGCAAGGCGTCGTAGCTGGGAGGGAGGAGCGATTAGGACACTTGATCCGGAATTCAGACTATGCGACCGGGATGGGAGGGAGGAGATAGAGGAAGAAGTGTGAATGGGATTCTGTGCGGCTGGAACACTCGAACCAAAAAGCTTGCGAGTGGAAGAGAAAAGGCGCGATGGTAGCCGTCTACTGGATGAATAGGCTTCATTCCATTCTATTACACACTTTTCCATCCAGGGAACAAGACTCATGACGACAAACTCTCGTGTGAAACGCGCCAATTGCTGAATGTCTGGTTCCGACAGCCTCAAAAAGTTTGGCGAGGCAACTAAGGCCGTTGAGGAATGGGGACGGGGTGTTGGTGGGGAGCCATTCTGCCAGCTTTCAGAGGAAGGTGGAGGGAGACGAGGCGGAAGGGCAGGCACTGGGACAGGTGGGGGTGGCGGCGATGGGAGAGATAAAGGAAGGATGCATGCATGCAAACCATATTGTTTCTTGACGGCGTTGAAGAGGGCTCCGGCCCTGAGGGTGAGATATGAAGAAGTGGAAGCAGAAGTAGGGTGGGGTAACGTACTCTTCGTCGGACAGGGGAGATTCTGTGGGATGTACGATAAGAATGTAGAGGAGATGGATTGTGTCGACCCATGAGGGAAATTCCAATACACGAGAATGGAGGGCTGCGATAGTTTGCAATGGGTTGGGAGCTGTGGTAGATACAGCCAGAATGACTAGCAGGGCTGTGAGTCGGAGAAGGGACGAAGGGTTATGGGAGGGACTGACTTGAGAGTGGATGGTTCCAACCGTCGTACTTTGAAGGCAAGTGATCGCCTTCGGCACAGCGGGCGAGTTCATCCCACCACGGTGTGCGAGTGGAGTAGCGGTCCGGGTGGTCGTCTAGTTCCCTGAGCCAGTGTGCGCATTGCCTGGTGATTCGCTCGCCAATCCAGTCGATGGTTCTGGCGGCGCGCCCTTCGTCATCCTCGAGGCACGCGCGTTCTGTGTCTGCGAGATCGGAGAACCTCAGGGCAAAGGAAGGGTGCGATACAGTGGTGAGAGAGGTCGTGCGTGTGGTGACTGGGGAGAAAGGTGAGGGGGGCAGGATGAATGGCAGAGAGGGGAAATACCTTGGGGGAGGGGGGAGAAGGACTGGAGGATTTCGTGTAGGGGCGGGAGAGAGGCGTCCTGGAGAAGATGGACGAGGTCCTGGCAAGGGAGAAGACAGACATGCGGGCTCAGCGACGACGGCAGCGCTCGGCCCATCTTCATCTTATCCTCCACGACACCATCCATCCCGGCTTTTGAAAGCTGCTTGTCATTCCCACGATATAATATAAATAATTTAAGTAAAACAAGTCGTCATCAGAATCCGCCGAGAACGCCACCGAGCAGGAGACCCCCCGCCAACCCACCGAGCACCGGTACGAGGGGCGTATTGCCCCCACCCAGCGCCGGTCCTGGTCCATAGCTCGGGTGATACGGCGCATATCCACCGTGCGCTCGCATATACGCTTCCCGCTCTTCGTATTGCCGCATTCTTTCCTGCCTCGCCTGTTCTTCCGCTCGGGCCGCCTGCTCCGCTCGGATCCGCCGGTATTCTTCCTGTTCTATAAGTTGCCGCCTTCTTGCCTGCCTCGCCCGTTCTTCCGCTCGTGCCGCCTGCTCCGCTTTGATCCGCTTGTGTTCTGCCCGCTCTTCCAGCTGCCGCTTTCTCGCCTGCCTCGCAAGTTCTTCCGCTCGTGCCGCCTGCTCTGCTTTGATCCGCTTATGTTCTTCGCGCTCCTCCTTCGTCCCAATAGCTTTATCCCTCAATCTCCCAAACACTCCCCGCTTGTGCTCTGTACGCGAGCTTTCCCCAGAAACGGCATCGGGCGAGTCGGGTTGCTTTAAGGGGCTGGACTTTTCTCCACCCCCCGAAGCGCGTCTCTTCATGGCCGCGTCGTACGGGGGCGGGGCATCGAGGTCAGGCGTGGAAGATGGTTCCTCTTTCGTCTTTAGATCTGGGTGTTCGGCAAGAAACTGTTCATCCTCATAGGGGTGCACCCAGATGGCCCGAGGAGGATCTGATTGGGTGTCAACCTAAGAAGACATCGAGTCAGCCCACTGATGATAGGGGATGAAACAAGACTCGCCCAGAAAGGGTGGTTGTGGTTTGAATCGTACTCTTGAATCCAGCCGTGAGGGAGAGTCATGATGGGTTGAGTTAGGGCGATCTCAGAGCTGCCCACGTTTTATACTCCGTTGTGGCACGTGCCGTGGGGTGACACAGCCGCCACAGCCCATTGTGTCATTCAGAACCTTGATTAGGATAACATACCCCTAAGTAACGGCGCAACACAGCAGGTATCAGTCATAATTCGTGACCTATTCATGAAGGTTTCAGGCCGCATGCGTGCGCAGGAACCCTATCGTCTCCTCTATCTTTTTTATTTTCTGTTCCATGGGCATCTGCCATGTTCGCGTCGGATCAGTACTGATATAATACTCGACTGATAACAAAAACATACCTCGAAGAACAAGTGCATCTGTTTGCGTCGTTCTTCATTCACAGCTTCCTGTCGCGCAATAGCATCGACAAAATGGTGCCGCTCTTCTCTCCCCCCGCCCCCCACCGCCCGCACCGCCTTGGCTCGGGCCCCAGCACCCCAGCCATCCTGTAAAGCACCGCTCTTGCCCCGACCCAGCCTGAAATCCGATTCACCCTCAGCCCATTCCTCCCGAATACCCCAACCGCTGTCCCTTCCGTGCGATACTTCCGTGTCATCTGAGGCAACGCGATTAGAGGCAACACCCCAACCGCCTCTCTGACTCGCTGCCCAGTCAAACGCATGCGGCTCCCACACACCACGCTGACTGGCTGCCAAATCATCCCGATGAGGCTGGCCCCACATTGGTCCACCGTAGTCGCGAGCCCGGTCGGACGGCACTCCCAACATCCCCAGTACTTCATTCGCAGTCCTCCATCCTCCATCCCCCTCCATCTTATCTAGAAATTCCTCCAATCGAAGCACTTCGCCCTTCTCCGCTGCATCTATACCGCGCTGCCAGAAGGGCACCAAATCAAAGACCTGGTCGACGTGTGCGTGCATATCCCATTGGCGCAGGCCCTCCGACGTAAGACGAGGTTGGCCGATCTTGTCCCGACAAGTCTCATCCGCAGTCTGCAAGAGGCTCTCTGGGATACGTATCCCATCTGTCCCGTTGGTATTTATGTCCTTTTTCACTCCAGAGGATGAACAGTTGTGGGCGACTCGTTCGTGGTTCAAGGCGGCCTTGAAATTAGGGAAGAACGCTTGGCCTCTATGGGTTGCAGGACAGATAGTGCAGACCCATCCTTGACCTGTTACAGCAATATCGCCTTGTGTCAACCCTTTGGTTGATTTATAAGCACAAGCAGCAATAGCTTACCCTGACATTTTTTGAACGACCTTCGTTGAGCAGAGGTGGGAGTAGTCTGCATCAAGTCTGCATCACGGAGCAGGTTCCTCCCGCGACCCATATATGTCCGATACACTACCCCAAATAGGCATCAAGTTAGGAGTCCACATTACGGAGTACGGTGGAGTAATACGGTAATTGACTCGGCAAGTAATGTGCATGCTTTGGACGTGCTCTCGTAGAATACAATACCTCCCACAATAAATCAGGACGGCCCGGGAAGAGGATTGATCCACGTCCCATTAGGCCAAAGGGTTGCGGGCATGGTAAAATCTCCAGGATTTCCGTCGCTCACGTACTGCAGCAGCCCATGAATGTTACCAGACCAGGTTCAGAAGCATATGCACTTACGGCCAATCTGAAAAAGTGGGGCAGTCCTGCCTCCAATCCAGCAAGGGAAAAGTTGAGAGCGGTACCCACGTAACGTTCCACGTCGTCCACGAGAAGGGAGAATCCGTTCCAAGTTTGGTTGGACAGGCTGTCTGGTATATGAGCCCATGAGATCGTTTGATTTGCTAGTGTAGTCGCTGCATTATAATTCGACGAGTTGGTAAGGAATGCTGGAAGAGGCGAGCCGGTTGATCCATCATCGACGAGCTACAAACTAATGGTCAGTTTGACAACCGTGATGGATAAATTTAAGGCGCACATCCGCTGCTGTCTGCAAAATGGAGTCAAACCCATAACCTGCAACATCATTCAAGAACATTCCAAGTAGGAATCCTTGATAGATGGCCGAGGGGCGAGTCGGAAATCCCGTTCCAGGAAAAAGCGCCATAGAGATGATGTAGTGGTGTAGACGAAGCTGCAAACCTGGCAAAAGTCCCAGGACAAGAATGACCAAGCCACCCATGACATGCCAACCCAGATAATACGGGAGATAGCCAGTTTTTCGGATGACACGTATCTGGTTTATTACGATGACAAGTAAGATCAGCACAATGATGATGAGTGCGACGAGTCCACCAGGTTGCTGCGTAATATCTTGAGCTGTAAGACGATCAATAGGTATCTGTGCCATGGTGAGGTTCGTGAGAACTCCAGTCCAGTATGGCGCAAGATACCAGATCATGGCCTCGAAGGGGGCGTTTGCAAAGACAGGTAACGTGAAGCGAATGGCAACTCTCCAGAAACCGTAACATACAAAGAGTGCTGGAAGAAATGCACCGAAGGCCACATCCAATGGCGGTGGTGTGGCCTGAGGCTGTGAGAAAAGGGCAATGTGCCAGAATCCGATGCATACAAGGCACCAATACAGCACGATGGCTTTAGGTCGAAGAATGAGGAATAAAACACACGTGACTAGAATGTTGAAAGCCAATGCGGAGTTGCGAAGGTCTGCACAATGAACGAGTGAAGTAGAGGGAGAGAACCGGAAAGACAGAGGGAAGACAGAGGGGAAAGCGACGGAGGTGAGACCGGATGCAGTGACAGGTAAGTAGTTGGTAAAATTCCCGATGAGCTGAATGGATGCACAACCTCCGGTCGAGTCGCTGATGAGACCACTGCATCCGTAGTCGGTAAGTGCGTGATCCCGAGCAGCACGATTAGACTCACGCTTGAATTGCGGAGGAGCAGATGAAACTATCACCTCTATATGTCTTTTGCATGTCTCCGCCACCAACTAGAAGGGGCACGAAATCAAGTTCTACGTCACCGACAAGACGAGGATTCTGGAGCACGACAGAACTACATTGAGCGGGACATCGGAAGTCGAAAGATGTGTTTGTGAAAGGAGCACATAGCTCGCCGTTGAGACCGCAGCCAGCATTCTCCGTCCAGAAAACAGACGTGCAGTCGACAAACGAGGAAGAGGGTGTGAGGAACCATTGTGCCCGAGTAAAGAAAGCGAAGCCGATGATGTAAGTCGCAACAAGTAGAACGAATAGCCAAGGTGCAGTGAACGGACGTGTGAGCCGGAGTATCGCAGGCTCGAGTGTGACGGTGAGTGTGTGGCCCCGGAAGGTGTACGTGCGACCAAGCAGAGGGATAGGGTCTAGGACGGGAATGATGAGACAGCGGGTAGAGACATAAGGAGCTCGGCTCACTGGCGAGGTCTATCTTCGGCCTGGGTCCTCTTATGTAGAGAAGGGTTCTATGCAGGCGAGGCCACCGGGAGGCCAAGGATGCCTGGAAGCTTGCGAACCTGCGGGAGTGCTGCGGATGGGAGATGAGGCCAGCATCCCCGAGCTCTGTCTTTTCGGAGACGGCCTCGGCGGTCAAGCTCAGATGTGTGGATTGGGAAGGGGTGGTGGAATGTGTCGAGGCGGGTTCACGTTGCATGAGAAATGTAGCAAGTCACCAGAGTTCCATATGATATATGACTAGTCACCCCCAAAGCTCACAAACAGATCGACTTGTTTACTGAAGGCTATACTAGTGATTTTCTGTTCACAATTCGGTACAAGTGGTGTGTGCATTTCTGGCTCATCTCCCATGTTACGACAGGTATCTCGAATGTGTGCCTTCAAACTGGGCCGACTAGACGGGGCTCAGAACGTACAAAGGCAGCAGGGTAGAGTACTTACGGTAGTCATAGATGAGTCGGGCGTGAATCGGGCGGCGGTCCTGCTTCTCAGACGACTCGGTGGTGAAGGTAGTGTGTCTAACGTATCGCCTTTCGCCATTCACCATCGCAAAGCCCCATGTCTGGTTTGGCGGGTGAGAACAAGATGGCGAATGAGGACGAGGGGGTTACCTGTACCGCTCTCCACGTGCAACTGTTCTTGCCGGGAGTGCTCCAGGTATCGGTCAAAACGAGGCCGTCGTCGATGGTATCCTGAGTCCAGTCTTTCTTCAAGAACTCGTCGGTGATCTCCTCTACGGGAATCCTGCGCGACTTTCCAGTCACAACACCAAAGATGTTGTCGTGCTCGTCACGCGCAATCCAGTCCAGAGCGCGGTTCTCACTTGAGCCGGGGAGGGCTCCAGAGATTGTCTGGTCGATGTCGATGTGTTCGACGCCGGCTTCGTCGGTGGTGTGCTTTATGTCGAGGGTGATAGTGAACATGGAGATTGCACGACGCTTGAACCACGACACGCCCTGCAGGCGGAGAATCTCATCGGCGCTGTCGCTGAGGGACCTGTTCTGTCGAGAATGAGATGAGCGGCGACGGCAAAGGACGCGAGAAGAAGTTGACCCAGATGAACTTGCCGCTCAGCGCTCTGGTGGTGACGTCGGGTGGTGCGGCCATGGTAAGAGAGGAAGCGGGGTGTTTCACACATCGACAGAGACCGACTTTTATATTATTCGGTAGAGGGATGCAACTTGAACCACGCACCGACAGCAACCCCAACCCGGAGCCATCCGATGAATTCCATTCATGTCGCGTGATCGGAATTCACCATCTTGGCGGGTTCCAATGCAAGTACGTTTGACGGTGTTGTCGAGGTTTATATTATCTGGTAGAGGTATCAAATACCGTCACGACGCTCCACACCGCATCTGCTCCCCGCTCCCAAGCTTGCGGCCCTCTTGCATCGCTGCCCCCAAATTCCACCATGATACCCTGTTGCGACCACTCGCACCAGATGTGAATCGACCCGCTCGATGGGCCCGTTCCACCACCCTTTTTGCTCGGCTCTCCCAGCCACCCAACGAATTCTCTGCCGGTCGTGTCTTTCGAAACCGTGACCGTCGCTCCAGCCAAGTGCAACTCGACCGGTAGACGCGGATATGTGGAAAAGTCTCCGTTTACGTTGTAGATGTCTACGGCCTCCAACTGCAGATCATCGTCCCTGAGCTGCTCGCGTCTCAGGCCGGTGGCGGGCTTGTACCCGTTCCGAGGAGAGAACTGGAAACTGACGCCGAGCGACCAGTAGCTGAAGTAGACGATGTCCGAGTAGGATTTGATGTCTGGGGCGGGGGTGGTGCCTGCGGACAGTGTGCTGAGATGGTGGGCGAGGACGTGCGCAGAGGGGTGTTTGCCAATGAGATCTGCGAACATGGTTGCTTTCAAGCTCCGACCACGATGGTCCGCCTCGACGTCCTTGCCCCCAGTGTCTCCCGTCGCATCGCCTCCCGCCTCGTGCCCTGGCTCGTCTGTCTGGCCCTCGTCCCGCTCGTCCTCTTCTTCTCCCTCTTCTCCGGCTGGTACATCTGGAAAAACAGCCCCGTCGCCTGGCAGGTCCCTGTCTATCTCCAATACGGGTCCGTCTCCTTCCCCCTCTCCTCCGCTTCCTGACCCCAGTTGCAGCGATGGCCCCTCGCCCTACGCCGAGCTATCCCTCCCTCCTCTCTCCACCGCTCAGCCATACGACGTTTCCCTCCAGCTGGTCCTGCCGGCAACTGAAGCAAACTTTGCCCTCGGCAACTTCATGGCCACCTTGTCGCTTTCCACGCCGTCCAACAAGTCCCTCGTCACGGTAAGCAGACCGGTACGTCTGTTTCGTTCTCCTTCTTCCTTCTTCTCACCATGCTCGAGGCCATTGCACTCCCCCCCAAACGTGCTACTCTCTCGTTCTCCGCCATCCCGCGTCTCATTGATTTGGACCTCCCTTTACTGTCCTCCTATGTCCCCGGGTCTTCAAAGATGAACGCAAGAATCGATCTTGGCCGCAGGGATGGCTGGAAAAGCTTGGGCAACGGCGAGGGTCGCGAGCTAAGTGTTTGGAATGCTGCCTTGAGGGGTGCTGTCAGGCGCCAAGGCATTCGGTATGCTCCCTATCCCAATCCAATGGTCATCACTCACTCTTCTCCATCAGAGGTCTTGTGTCTCGCTTCCCCCTCACCTTTGCACTTGTCGCTTCTGCTGCTTTCTTCTCTCTGTCTGTCATCGTCCTTACCGCATGCATCCTACCTGCGGTCCAGTGGCCCGTTTCCGTGGATCAAACGCCCATTGTATCCGAGCCCGGGGACGACAGGCCTACCCGTGTCCGAAAACGCCCACGCAGAAACGCTGCTGGTGAAAGTCGTGCTACAAGCACCGTCCGTTCTACCCACACTTGCTTTCATGACCCTTGCTCACAACCTTTACAGGTATACAAATCCGAAGATGTCCCCGTCGACATTCCCTCGGCCCTTGCGTCGGATGGCTTTCCTCTCAAGCGCCGACGTTCACGCATGTCTGATGTTCTCTTAGACTCTGAAAATTAGATTTCGTTCAGCTGATATCCGTTGGACCTTGCAGGTGCTAAATACAGACCGAGAACTGCGTATTCATATGTTTTATCAGATTAGGCACGAGTTAATTTTCATTGGTAATTCAGTAACACAGTGTATTGTCGCCGCATCACCTCCACTCTTGTTTCACACCCCATTGATGCCGGCAGCGGGTAAACTTAGTTTGTATCCTTAAAAACTCATGACAATAGGATGGCCACCATGCTACTGCTATAACCTTCGCCGTCCACAATGAGCTCCCTACAAGTCGAATCGTTGTTTACTGTCGCGGGCAAAGTCGTTCTCATCACTGGCGGGTCTCGTGGGATTGGGAAGATGGTGTGTATGGAGCTGCAAGAAAAGCACAACTACTCATGTTCCCAGATTGCCTCCGCATTCGTCAGAAACGGTGCAACTGTGAGTCTGCGAGTTCTTGGTGCAGTGTTTGCGTCAAGGTGGTGTGCCGGTATTTCAGGTCTATATCTCTGCGCGTTCGGCAAAGGACTGTGACGCGTCTGCGGCGCAGCTTTCTGCCCTCGGTCCAGGCACGTGCATATCTATCCCTGCTAATGTCTCCAACCTTTCAGAGGTGGAGCGTCTGGTGCAAGAACTTGAAGCGAGAGAAAAGGCTCTTCATGTTCTCGTCAACAACGCTGGGACAGTATGGGCTCAGCCCTTGGATGAGTATCCGGTCGGTCCATTCGCAGGATCCACCTTGACCTGAGACTGACCTGCAACGCAGGATGAAGGCTTTTCAAAAGTCCTCACTCTAAATCTGCAAAGAGTATTTACTTTAACACAGAAACTCCTACCTCTTCTCCGCGCTGGTGCTGCCCAGGGTGGCCAAAGTGGGGATGCCTTCAATGACCCAGCTCGAATCATCAATGTACGCATAGGATCTTTCCTGGCTTCGTCTCTTGACTTCGAACCCCACTCCCTCATCAGATCGGTAGTGTTGAAGGTCTAGGCGTTCCCGATCACGATACCTATGCGTACTCTGCCGCAAAAGCAGGGCTTCATCACCTGAGTCGCCACCTCGCTGGACGGCTCGGCAAGGAAGGGATATTGAGCAATACCATTGCTTGTGGTACTTTGATTTTTCTTGCTGTCTAGTTTCGTTGGCTAATTTAACTGTCTCCATCTTCAGGAGCATTCCGGAGCAAACGTAAGTTGCTTGTTTGCAAATCAATGTAATCCAGGACAAATGAATGCTTGAGCAGTGACCGCAGAAATGCTGGATACCGCCGGAGACATCTTCGTCTCGCAAATTCCGACCAACCGCCTTGGTACTCCAGAGGACATCGGGGGCACCGCTCTGTTCCTTGCAAGTCGAGCTGGGGCATATGTCAACGGCGCAACGATTACTCTTGATGGCGGCTTTCTCGTTAATATGCCTTCATGCAAACTCTGACATTAGTTTCACGGGTCTATTCATCCTACTCGACCATATTCCCTTCGACATGTTTCTATGGTACGATTCGCTTTTGACTGTATGTTACACCAAGCATAAAAATCACACCGATACACTACCCTCACTCTGTACGGATACTTCTGCTTTATCGGGCTCAATTTCTTTCGTTACTTCCGCCCCGGGTTCCTTGGAGGTGCTTGCCTCTCCCCCTAGACTCCGCACCATGTCTGCCGCTTCATCGCCATCAAGACCAAGATCCTCGACTAGCCGTCTTAAGTCTTCGTCTGTGACTCGTAGTCCCTGCAGCCCGAAACCTTCGAGCTCTGTGCTGATATCAAAATCATTCCGTTTGTTCACTGGCTTCAACGGGCTGTCGGGATCTTGAGGAAAGAACTTGGGTCTGTGATGCTCTGGGGTCATCTGAGACACGGGGACAGCCCCTGGAACGCCAACAGGCTTCGCGGCGGGTGCGGGACGGTCTTCGTCGACCGCTGCATTCCAGTTTTCGTTTAGTCGTAAAAAAATATCTAGCTCGTCATATTCGACGGCTTCTTCGCTGATGGCTAAAGATCAGCGTGGATGAACGGCATGGCAAAACAGGGCTATGCCAACAATGCGTCAAAGTCCTGTGCACATATACCTCGGTCGTCAGTCGATATCATGACGTGCGTCCAAACGTGGTTCACGCACACCTGGGTACCTGCCCCCGACGAGTATACCGGGCAACTGCTGTTTATCTGCGCCAAATCAGAATCGTCGAGAACAGCGACCGCCATCATGCTCGACATCACGAACCGAGTGGAGCCTTTCTCTTCCACAAGCGTTTGGCGTCTTCGTCTGAAGCCAAGTCGTAAGAAGTGAACGGGATCTTCTTGGTCTGCAAAATGCGCAAGATGTATTCTGGATGACATGTGGCTCTCAACCACAGCCCAGCGATCGAGTTGTAGCGACTGACCCTGACGCTTTCGGAGGATAGGCTGGGAGGCGATTGTGGTGAGGAACACCTGGATCGGCGGTGAAGGCATGTTTAGAGGATCGATCAATATTCACCCAGGCCTGATTCCGTATTGCCAAGCCACCCAGTATCTAGCCCGGATTATTACCATAGCCAACATACAACAATATCCATGACCTTGTCAGTCCTTATCGTCTGTCTGGGTAACATCTGTCGTTCTCCTATGGGGGAAGCCGTGCTCAGACACGAAGCTACAAAGCGAGGGATCGACATCGAAGTCGACAGTGCAGGTACTGCTGCATACCACGTTGGCGAGGACCCAGATGATAGGTATACATTATTCAACAGTTGATGCCAATGCTTCTAACCGACTATTCGGCACTGTAGAACCATTTCGACGTGTAAAAAGGTGAGGGTTTTAGACTGCAAATGGCTCAGAAGAACGCGAGTTGACTAGGATCCAGCACCACATACCAATCGATCACTCCGCACGCCAGGTGAAGCCGGCGGATTTCAGCAAATTCCAGTATATCCTTGCTGCAGACGAATCAAACCTCCACAATTTGATGGCCAAGAAACCGAAAGAAGGAACGGCAGCTGTGCGCCTTTGGGGATCATACCTAGATAACAAGCCCATCTCAGACCCTTACTATGGAGATATCGTGAGGCTTTCGTTGTAACTCAAAATGAGATCTGACGTGTCCGATGTGGCACAGACAGCATTTGAGCGATGCTTTGAAGTATGTACGAAGTTTTCGAATGCTTTCCTCAACGAGGTTGTCAGTAACAAGTGACAATGCTCAGATGTCCATAGTGTTTCCGCAGTACAGTGTAGAATGCAACCACGTCAGACCCATCCTCCCCGGCAAGGATAAGAATAGATCAGTTCAAGGTAGGCATATTTACCGACGCACGGTTGCCTACGGCGTCTTCAGCTCTCCAAAGGCTCGTGGTAGTCTGGTGTCGAGTGTTAGCTGTCATGCGATGCCTTTCAACTGGGAACCCGTACCTTATTCTGCGTGTAGAAGTTAATCCCACTGTGTGCCATATTGTTAATTACCTAATAAACAATGGTTACCTGACTAGACAGAGCGTACCTCTTGCCATAGAATCCAATGTCGCCTAGGACACTCCCTTTGTTTCCACTCCACGCAAACATGGGAAGAGGGACTGGGATAGGTACATTGATGCCAATCTGACCAACATTTACTTCTGTCTCGAATTTGCGTGCTGTTGCACCGGATTGTGTAAAAATAGCAGCACCATTGCCATAGTGGTTTGCATTGACGATATCAAGCGAGTCGTCCAATGTATCTGCAGTGACGACAGTGAGCACAGGACCAAAGATTTCCTCACTTCAAGAGACATGAGACACAATAGGTCAGACAAGAGATCAAGGAATACTAACCGGTAGCATTGCATAGTGGTTGTAGCTTCAATAATGGTGGGGCCAACGAAATTGCCGTTAGGGTAGCCCGGCACAGTGATTCCCCGCCCATCGAGACGAATATGTCCACCTTCCTCTACTGCGGAAGATATGAGCCTTTCCACACGACTCTTAGCGGCTGGCGAGATGAGAGGGCCCCTGTGGAGTAATTAGGGGTGAGATTCGGAATGGAGAGCGCACATACAAGTCTGTACCACTTTCGAATCCTCCGCTGACTTGAAGCTTTCTAGCTCGTTCAACTAGCTCGGGGAGCCAGGACTGCGCACTTCCAACTAGGACAACTGAAATGGGTTCCCTCAATTTCAAATCACCTGACTTTACGAGAAATACTCACCCACAGAGATAGCCATACACCTCTGCCCAGCAGCTGATCGACACAGTTCACTTGTCTGGAACGTATGACTAGAAATCCCTTACCGCCGAAAGCCGCCCCTAAGATTGAATTCAATGCGAGGTTCTTGTTTGCTACACGGGGTATTAGCAACAGTCCCCTTTTTAGCAACATGTATTCACCATCAGGCATCAATACTGCGTGATTTTTGGCACCCATATTCGCCTAGACGGGACAATTCATATACTTCATTCAATGACGCAGTGGGTTTACCTGGACACGCTTGCCATTCTTGGTGCCTCTGACCTGTAGGTCAGCTACGATAGTGTGGCGCTGGTCCTCTCACTCGCCTTTCGTATATATGCCGACCGGCACGATCGCCACCGACGAAACTTATCGCCTTTACGGCGGGATGATCACAGATAGCATTAACAGTGGGAACGGTTCCGTGCACCACATTGACGACACCAGCAGGCAAGCCTACAACGCAACGTGTTGGTACGCACTCGATAGCCGATGTTGCCCAGGATTACGTTACCTGAACGTTCACAGAGTTCTGCGATGATCATGGCTGCACCGGGGTCACGCTCCGAAGGTTTGAGGACAAGAGTGTTTCCTGTGACGGCCGCCATTGGGATCGTCCACAGCGGAATCATACTAAGGGAGATGGACAGCGAAGCATTGAATGAAATAATACTACGCACGCAGGAAAGTTGAATGGAGCGATACTGTGATGCATGAATACGGATGCACGGATGCCACGATAGAGGTGCTGACCTTGCACAAACACCCAGGGACACTTTACGAACCTCAGTATCCATATCTTTGCTGACTGCAAAGAATAAGTCACATTCATGCTGAGACAACGCCTGTAACACCTTCTATTTTATCTCCAAGCAACGTCGAAGTGATTCCGATTGCGGTTTCGACCACCTGAAGTCCGCGGAGGACGTCGCCGTGTGCGTCTTTGAGTGCCGATTAGTGGCTGCTGCTGACGGACACGGGGGCGCACCAACCTGCCGAGGTCTTTCCCTGTTCCAAGACGATACTAGCGGCCAGGGCATCCGCATTTTGGCGGATTTGTTTTTGCAACCTAGGGGGGCATGAAGGTGAATGAGGAAATGAGACAGAGACAGAAGATAACGGACTCTATGGCAAAACGCTGACGGGACAAGACGCTTTGTCTGCTCCAAGTCTTGTGGGCTTGGGAAGCAGCATCGACAGCCTGTTCAAACTCGGCGGAGGTGGTCTCGGGGACGCGAGTGAGCAAAGTTTGTGTAGACTGAGCGACGGAATAAGTTGGTGAAGGAGATGAGAAAGAAATGGAGACCAACCGGGTCGACAACGTCATGCCACACAGTCGCCTTGCTCTCGACAAACTCGCCGCCAATGTAGTTCTTGGTGTTCCCACCGGTTGCGTGTGTGCCTTTCCACTCCACAGACAGCTTCTCGGCCCATGGACGGGCTGTTTGGCTCAAGCCTGAGAGGGTTGCGTATGGACGAGCTATAATCGGGCCAAGGCGGACAGTGCGCGGGGCAAATGACATGACGGTGGGGAATGAGATGCACTCCGAGATCCGATGGAGTGTACGCGCGGGATCACGTGCGGTATTACCATTCGAGTTTTGTTTGCTGGAGGCGACGATGAACCCAGCAGCGAGCACGAACGGTGTGCCAGCTGATCACCACTTCCCGGTCCATGGCCATGTCAGTGCGCTTCAGCGCGACCACTGGCCACAGATGCTCCCTCAAAATCAGCCCCAGCAGTTCCACGGCCTGCCCTGGCAGCAGTCCCAGCCGGTCCAGCTCCCGGCCGCACCCACCTCAGCGCCCCAGGTGCAGGCCCAGGGCTATCAGAACCCGCCCCAGTATTATCAAAACCACAGTTCCAACCCCTTTGATCTCTCCTCCATTGTCCCCCAGCAGATTATGCAGGATTTTTTGCGCCTGAGCACGCCTGTTGGTTCATCCCCAAACGACGACACGATCCTCGCTCAAGCCCTTCTCGAAAGTAGACAGGCGGGTAAGACTTACAGACAGGCTCTTGAGGGTCTTCATGGGGTAGGTCACGTCTCCGCCATCCTATGTCCCTCTTCACTTGTATGCCTCCAGGTCAATAACCACGCTGCAAATCTCTGGAAAGACTACTACCTGGACCACCACGACCGTTTTGACCTCCTCGTGTCCCGTTTAGCCGAGCAACCAAGAACCGTCAAGAAGCCAATCGTGCCGAGCAAGTCACCCCCTCGAGTCAAGGAGGAAGGCACATCTCACCAAGTCGCGCGAAAGCGACACCTCTCTCCTCCCCCTCCTCCTTCACCGTCACCTCCACGCCAATCTCCTAAAAAGAAGGGACACCCCTCCGGCCCTTCACAAGCCTCGCGGCGAAAACGTGCTACTCCCCGGTCCGTCACTACTACGACGTCAGTGCTGATTCGTCCCCCTAAACGCCCAAGAGCCACCCTCAATAGCCTCTCTGCACCCTTACCTTCCAACGATGTCCCAAACCTAATGCCACCTCAAGTTCACATTCCCCTCCCGGAGCCCCCCTCGCGATCGCCAACCCCTCCTGCAGTTGTGCAAGTCGGTACTAACGGAAATAGATATACCAAGGAAGACCGTGAATACTTCCTCAATTTTCTCGTATGGCGATTGAATCGAGATCCTTCGCTGACGAAGAAGCAGCTTTGTGAACTGCTTCACCAGAAGGTGAACGATCTTTCGACTTGTCTTTGCGGTCAGCATTCCCTAATGAAGCGGGCCAGGCACCTCACCATAGCGCCACTTCCTGGGCTTCACATTGGCATCAGCGTCATGACATCGCTGACAAGATCTTTGCCACGTACCACAACAGTTCCGATGCCGATGCCGAGCGCGACGATGACCAGCAAAATGAGGAAGAGGAAGTGGAGGTAGAAGAGGAAATGATTAACGACGAAGATGATGACGCTCAATCTGAAGCAATGTCAGCAAATGAAACTCCACGTGACCAGAGAGGCGTGCTCTGTTCTGAAGGAACATTTTCAGATTTCGGCGACCCCAACGTCGATACCGAGGACGACGAAGCTGATATGGGAGAACCTGGCTCTTCGTTTACGCGGGGAGATTGGTGCACCCTCGCAAGGTTCATTGCCAGGAATCATTGGGATGAACTGTCGTCCAAGGAGCGATGGCAAACTTTTACTGAAACTGTACGTGATTGTCTCCAAGCGTTCGCCCATTTTCCGCATTCATCTCATGACGGGACAGCACGGAACTAAGCGACCTGGGAAGTCTTGGGCTGAATTTTATCGTAGAAATGAAGCTGGTATGACCCCAATGATGTGTGACACGCTTGTTCTACTCGTTAACCAGATTTCTGTTGTAGCGATTTTGAAGTTGTCTAGGAAGTACTCACTTGGATCCAGCAGAGGTAATCAAAGTCGGCGTAGGCGTACATCGTGGCGAAACTGACAGTAAACTTCACAAGCACTTGGCTCGGACGAGGATGGCGAGTATGAGACTGACAATGGGGAAAATTGAACGCGACAACGTGGACGTGCGCCGCACGACTATTATACGTGTTTTGTTATCTTTACATTTTCCACTGAGTCATATGCTAGCGTTGCGCGTAATACTATGCTGAATCTCTAGCTCCATGAACATGTACAAGTTGGGCTTATTTGCAGAATATCTGCCGAGGGCACGTGGCCACTATAAGTAGAGGAGGCGTGGTGGTCGCTCAGAAGGCTGGTCGTTACTTGCCAACCGCCAGTTCCATCCTCCTCGCACCATCTATCCTATAACCACCACCCACAGTCTAATTGAAAGCTAACGATCAGCCATGGACGAGGATTACGATGTGATTCAACCCCAAGATTTGATAGCTGGCGAATTCATGTTGCTGACTTGCTGCCAGGTCATCGTTCTCGGCACGGGCCTGACAGAGTGTATCTTGTCAGGCCTCCTTTCAGTCGAGGGCAAGAAGGTCCTTCACATGGATAGAAATGATTACTATGGTGGCGATAGTGCCAGCTTGAACTTGACGCAGGCGAGTTACGCGTCAACATTGTCAGTGCTGCCTACGGCCGCTCACGGACATCGGCATCTAGCTCTATCGCAAGTTTAGGCCGGATCAGCCCCCACCCCAAGAACTCGGCCGCGATCGCGACTACGCCGTTGATCTGATACCCAAGTTCATCATCGCCTCCGGAGAACTCACCAAGATCCTTGTTCACACTGATGTGACGCGCTATTTGGAGTTTAAGCAGATCGCAGGAAGCTTTGTTTATCGGGATGGTAAAATCTCTAAAGTCCCCAGCACCGAGATAGAAGCAGTAAAGAGTCCTTTGATGGGTCTATTCGAGAAACGTCGTGCCAAGAAGTTCTTTGAATTCCTGCAAGGGTGGAAGGACGACGACCCTGTAACTCATCAAGGTCAGTGCGTCAGCCTGGCTAGATAAAATACTTTTTCATCTTGTCCCGTCAGGCATCGATCTCGATAGGGACTCCATGAAGACGGTGTATGAGAAGTTTGGTCTTGAACCTGGTACCCAGGATTTCATTGGTCATGCCATGGCCCTTTACCTTGATGACGAGTAAGCATTTGTGTCCCACTGATTATATTTCGTGACACATTCTCAGTTACATCACAAAACCTGCTCGTCCCGCTTACGATCGGATCATCCTTTACACTTCTTCGATGGCTCGCTATGGCAAGTCACCCTACATCTACCCATTGTATGGTCTCGGGGAGCTCCCCCAGTCCTTCGCACGTCTATCTGCCATCTACGGTGGAACATACATGCTTGACAAGCCAGTTCATCAGATCGTCACTGACCAGAGTGGCAAGTTTGTCGGTGTGCGCAGTGGCGACGAGACCGTCAAAGCCAAGCAGGTCATCGGTGACCCCAGCTACTTTGGTGCCGGTCAGGAGGCCGAAGGCGGTAAATTACGCGTTGTCGAAGACGGCAGGGTCATCCGAGCGATCTGCATCTTGAAGCACCCGATCCCTGGCACGGAAGAAAGTGACAGTGTCCAAATCATTATCCCACAGAATCAAGTGAACAGACGAAACGGCATGTATCACTTGATCCGTTCCTGCATTATGTGGCTCATCTTGCTACAGATATCTATATCGCTATGGTCTCATCAACGCACAACGTCTGTGCTAAGGACGTATACGTTGCCATCGTTAGTACCATTGTCGAGACCAATAAACCAGAGCAGGAAATTATTCCCGGACTTCAGCTTCTTGGACCTATCTATGAAAAGTAAAGCCTCGCTCTTGGAGCAGGTGCAGTGCTGACTAAGTTAATTGTCACAGGTTTGTGAGCGTTAGCCCACTCTACACGCCTGTATCCTCGGGAGAGGCCGACAACATATTCATTACTCGTTCTTACGATGCAACCTCTCACTTCGAAACCGTCGTCGAGGAGGTTCAAGATGTCTGGAAGCGCGTTGTCGGTAAAGACCTCGTCCTCAAGAAACGGGAAGCGGAACCGGAGAAGTAGTCGTCCAAGCATACATTATGCATGTTGCATACTACAGCACGTTGTACCCTTGTGAAGCTGCTTCGACCTGTACACTTTATTCGTGTGTTTTCTCGTCTACTGAAAGCTATCGGAAAACGCATCCATGTTAAATTCTGCGACTTGAACGTCATGCTTTGCTGATTTCATCAAGCTTCCTAACCCAGCTCTGCGAGCGGCAAGATCACTTTCCTCCCTGATAATCTCTCGTGCTATGCCTGGAGCAAGTTCTGCGGGTTGCCTTCTTGACAGTGCCTTGGACTCGACATCCATGTCGATCAAGATAGAAGGACTCCTGCGTAAGAAAGGACCGGTAGCTAGAGTCCGGCGTGGCGAGATTGGGCTTGGTGGCCTCTGCGTTTGAGCTACATCGTTCCGCGCAACTGTTGGTCGCTCGAAGGACCACGAACGAACAAGATAAAGGGCCAGAGCATGGCAACCTACATGAACACCATCTAGGTCGTGTGACGCGAAGATAGAATAGAGAACACTCACCCATCCGACAGAACACTCGCGCAACTTGCAGGATAAAGTTAAATTCTCTCCTTCCGGAGATCTCACTAGTTCCCGCCGCAGTCTGTAGCGTCTTGGATCGCAATTGAGAGAACAAAAGCGCAAGGCTTGGGTCATCGAAGTGCGGTTCACCAATTTCCAGGGGTTTCATTTCTAGAGAATCGGCCAGATCTCGCAAGGGTGTCTGTGGAGAGGGTAAGAAGATTGCACGAACACTTGGGGCTCCTGACTCACCAGGAGGATCCTCACAGATAGATCTCTGCGTCGTAGTAGCCAAAACGCCCAGCTTCCCAGCCATCTGTTCCCTTCGCGGAAGGCAGTCGGCAATACAGTGTTGTTCAAGATGTTACGCAATACCTCTCCATCGTTGCCTTCGATTACACGTGCCAGGGCCACAGCAAGTTGGAAGTCGGAGAGCTGTTTTAGACAAACGTTTACAGCGTCTTTCAAGCTTCCCCCGAGAAGGAAGAAGGCGGCTGCATATTCTGAATACCGAGTTGTCAGCAGAACATTACAAGCGAATGCATATACCAACCGAATCGTTGCTTGCTCAGCAGAGCATAAGCATTTTTCAGGGCTGCAGTCTTCCAGCGCGGCTGTGTGAAGTCGTTCGCTAGGAACTTGAGCATTATTGTCTGCTCCTTATGCCATGCCGCCTGACGCCACAGTCCATGCACCAATTTCACTTTTCCTAATGCGAAGTAAAAGAGCGAGCATGCTGTAGGGTCCCGGTTGCCACCTGCCATATATTCGTTTCGAGCAATGATTTCCATTTGCAATTTCTGGTGGTTATCCTTATAAAAGTGCACTAATAATAATATAGCAATCTCACCATCGTGTCGACTGAAGTCAGCCAAATGAATACACCAAGTGCTCGCGCGTCCGACCATAGCATCTTCCCATTGCAAGCGGCGGTGGATGTGTTCAACAGTAGATCCTGGCTTTCACTGTGGAACGCCCAGATTATGTCTCTGTATCGCAGACGTTCTCTCCAGCCCGTTTGACGAGGAATGCTACCGCCTGAGCGAGGACTCCCAGGGTCTGACGCAATTCGGCGGTTTAAAATGTAAAATGAGCGCATGGAAAGCACATAGCGGAGCCCATTGGCGTCAAGTGCTCGCTGCTGCTCGTCGATCTTCAGTATCAGAAAGTTTAGCAGAGGTTTCAGTGATCCGGCTAATTCCAATGTATTCACCTCTAACGTTGTTTGTATGAGAACTATGAGGTGTGCATGCTCATTAGGCGATAGATGAGGAAGTGGCCGTACTTCCAACTGCTCTATCAAGGATTCTACCAGGGATCTGGAGAAAACCGTATCTACGCTGTGACAGGGTCAGACAAAGAATCATTGAAGGGTGGGTAGGTGATGTTCTCACGGATCCAATTGCTCTGAAGATCCAAACAACAAGCCGCTGTATCTTGCGGGTCTCTTGGTCTTGAGGTGAACATAAATAGCATCTTCGCGTGTGATGATAGAATAGACTCACAAAGTGTGATTGGTCTTCCTGCAGGTAATCTTCGACAGCAAACGGCTGCCAGCAGAAGGTTTTCCCTCCTCTTGTGGCCTGCCCAAGGGAAATGATAATTCGTTTGACTAGTGATATCTTCCCTGCACGATGGATGAATAGTCGACGCGGTGAGTGTCAGTGACAGGTCCGCACCCCATAGAAGACATTGCAGTAACATTTGGGGATGATAATCCGGAAGAGGGCCATTGATCCTGGCAACATGCACGAACAAGCTTTCATTTGTGGAACGGGGTCCGTAAGACTGAGTCTGGCCATATAGAAACATATGATGTCCAACCCCCACGAGTAAAGTACCGTTGGCCAGCCAAATTGAATCACTGATTGGGTAGGGGATGTACCTGATAGCGCGGAGTCAAACCACACCCAGTTGATGTAGAGAAAGACAAACCTTCCAACCTCGATCCTGAAGCATATGGTCCAGGCAGGATCGTCACCGAAATAGGTTTTACGCTGTTGACATAAGAGCTCAACGTGGTGGGCAAACCCAACGGCAAGTATAGACTGGTTGTCAGGAGTTGACGTCCAATCAAGATCATAAATAGGTTCGGATGCACTTCGTGCTAAAATGAAATTGGGCCTAGAAGTGTGAGAATTCGAGCTCACCTGAAAATCCTTTGATGTTCAAGACCGGAAGCAAATTCTGATTCATTGGAATCCCAGATGGTTAACTCCTGCCCGTCGGGATGGCCAGAAACTGACAGCATCAGATGAATAACACTGCATGCTAGACTGCAAAGAAAACAGTACCTAGCACAGACTTTTTCGCTGAGCTGCAGCTTGCCATTCTGAACCCACTTCTGCTGGTCCTCACTCTTCCTGTACACCTCCATCCGGGATTTTTTCCGTGCTCCAAGGTCCAAAAACAAAGTTCCCCGTCGTCAGAGACGCTTAGCAAGGTATCGTGTTCTTCCAGAGTTGAAGTCTTGCTCCATGCCATAGGGTCGACTGCAATTAAAAGCTTCGGCGCGTGGAAAAGCGGTAGGCTGTTGTAGGAATAGTGCACGAGCGTTGGATGGAGGGAGCCAGAAATATGAATGTGGAAAATGTATTTGTCTTCTGTTAGAGCGACTATAGATTCATGCTCTCGCCTTGACGGTATTGAAAAAAGGTACGCGACGCGAAGAAGCCGAAGAGTAGAGGGAGGGGTTGAATGCAATGTTAGCGTGGCATTATCACTCGAGTAAGTAGCAACAAGTTTCCCTGCCACCAGGACCTGAGAATTGACCATGCACCGGTAGTAAACCGTACGTACCACCGTCTAAGACTACCACCTGGTCTGCAGAGGGCCATGAATCGAGGCGAGCAAGGTTGTGCCCACCGTCTGTTTCCATCCACGTCTCACCGCCGTCAGCACGGACAACTGCAACCCCTCGCCCTGCTGGCGTCCTGACGAAGCGCAAAATTTTACTCTCTTCCAAAGGCATCCGCTCTGGTCCAGCTGCAGCTAATTGGAGGCTGTCGGCTCGCCCATTGAGTAATGTGACCACAGAGATATTGTATGTGCGCAATGGTGGTGAGGTCACCAAAGTCAGGCTAACACTCTCACCGCAGGGCAAGATATAGAGATTCAAGGGAGGTGGGAACAAAGTCCCTGGGAGCGAATGCGAGATGGTGAATTGCCTCAATAGCGTTGGTGGTTTACGATCAATATTCTGGAATCTGGTTAGAAGCGTCCGCCCCATATTCTCAAGGAACGCTCACTGCCACGGCGCTCAACTGCAGAGAACCATCCCCGAGAACTCGTAAGAACAAATCCCAATCCTCCTCTTCGACATCTCTTAACCTCGAAATATCGACGGTCTCGATCTCCAATGTTTTCAGTACGGCTTTGACAGCTGAACCGATAACTTCTTTGTCCAACCAGATTATCTCAGACTCGGGGCGTGGCACGGGGTGAGACACAGCCGGAGGGATGGGAGTTGAAGGAATGTCTACTGCGAGATGTAATTGAAGTCGCTGTGGTGAGTCGACAACGGGCAAAAATATTCGCAATACTGAGTCCGAAGTGATCGTAAACAGTGTAGGATCGGGACTATGGATGAGAAATTGGCTCGAGACGCAGATTCCTGTATGTCTACGGACCTTCGAGACAACGGGGAGTATCGCCAGACAACAGATACAACGGGTCGTGGATGTGGCATGCACTGGGATTGTTGGCCGGAGGTAGTGGAGTATAATCTGACTCGATTGTCATCCTGAGGTCACGTTGAGAGGGGCCTCGTGAAGCGAAAGCAGAACATACGAAGCATGTGGTTGCAATGTATGTCAGCGTTGGGGCAAGTTTAGCTGCAGAAGGCGTGACAACGCTAGGTTTGCCTGACGAGTCGAGCTGATAATAGGAAGATTCGCCGGAGGCACATACCGAGTAGCCCACTTCTTGCTCCAGGTGAGGAGGTCGTTCTCGAGAATTAAAGTATATACTGAGAGGCCACTTTGACTGCCAACGGCGAGTAAACCTGATATTGCATTAGAAGAGCATCGGACCATGCTCGGTCGTGGCATTACCAGAGCGGCAATCCAAGGCAGTAACAAGGTCCCCGTCAGGAAAGACTAGGGACGAGTGGATACGCCAGGTATCCGTCTGAACGTCGGACATGGACCATGCTGCAATGTGCGCGTTTACGGAGGCCACGATCTGTAGTGAAAATGGAGCGAGATGATCATGGCATTTCGGGGAACGACATGGCTGCGAGTTGACATACTATTTTCATGGCAGGATCAACAGCGATGCAGGAAACGCGCTCGCCTAGGCACTGCAAGCCCGGAAATACCTCCTGAAAAGTAAATACACGGACCAACTGCAGACTGGCTGCATTGAGAACGACGACTGCATCGGCGGACGAGTACAGCTAGAGTAGGCTATGAAATGTGTGTGTAACGGAGGAAAAGCATGCACGTACGACAAGGGTAGCATGAGGCAAGACCAGGTGCTGGAGAGGCCCCGAAGGCGAGCCGGTGAAGGTTCTGAGGAGGTCGAGCATGGGGCGTCCGAGTCGCCGCTGTCCGTCGTGACTTGCTTACTTATATACCACCACCTTCACTCCTCTCCCGTCAACTATGCGGCTCTGCAACTGTATCCCGCTCTCGCTACTTGCGCTCTCACTCTCCGCGACCGCCTTCCAGCTGTCGTGGCAGCCCCAGTCAGCCGTCCAGACAGACACCTTGGTCGACGTCCTCAACAAAGACGATGACTATACACTCTTACTCTCCCTCCTCCAACGCGCTCGCCTCATCCCGACTCTCAACAAGCTTAACGGTAGCACCTTCTTTGCGCCCACCAACGATGCAGTTAAGCGTCAGGCCGACAAGAGCACGCTGTGGCACAGTCTCCTCGCCGAAACGCACTCGCTCGTACCCGATAACGTGCAAGAACAGCTCAGACAACAGCTATTCTATCATATTCTCAATTACTCTCTCACTGAACTCCCAGAGGACAAGTCCACGCGGACCCTCGAAACTCTCCATTACCCTCAGTTACCGACCGATTCTTCCCCCCATGAACCTCCATCCTCTCCGTGGTTTCCAATACCCCATGGTCTGCTTGGTGACCAATCGCAGCGCCTCAGGCTCGCTTCACATGACGGCTCAACTTGGGTCGGTGCAGATGCTTCCGGTAACGGGGGTGCAAAGCTAGTCAAAGAAAGGGCAATAGCAACTAATGGTATCGTGTACGGCATTGCCGAAGTACTTGAACCACCCGCAGATATTAGTGAGTAGCCATACACTGCTTTGTTGCAACAAATTAACCCATTATCTATCAGTGACTGTCGTGGGCGGTCTCGAGTCACTTTCTTATTTCCAGAAGGTGCTAACCCCAGAAATTGACCGGTTTCTTGCTTCTACACCGGAACTTACCCTATTCATGCCCCTGGATTCAGCGTGGGAATCCCTCGATCCTCTCGAGCGAACATATTTGGAGAGCGACTTCGCTGCAGATGACCTTCGCCTTATTCTGGATATGCATGTGGTCTCCGAATCGGGGGTGAGATGGTCGGAGTCATTCCAATCCTCAACTGAATGTGTGTAGAATTTAATCCCCCCACCCTATGCTCGTCTGATTTTGCAGCCAGTAACGACTAGGTACGGCTCCACCCTCGAGGTCACGGTTTCTCCTGAAGGCACGGTTGTATCCGGGGCGAAACTTGTTCATCCTGATGTTTATGCCAGTAACGGCGTCTTACATCTCGTGTCTTCCTTACTGGTTCCACCAGGGACTCTCCAGCTGACACCAGAGAAATACCTTTTGGCACTCGGCTGCACATTTTTTGTGTCACTTCTTCACTCGGTTGATTTGGCGCATCTTATCGATAATGCTGACAATCGATACACGATCCTTGCGCCAAAGGATGACGTGCTTTCTCTTTTTGCCGCTGCCCTCCCTGAAACGGGGTCCCCCGACCTCAAGCGGGTTTTGGAATATCATTTCCTTCCTGGCCTCTGGAAACCTAATAAGCTTGACGATGGGATGTTGCTGGAGACTGAACTACATGAGCTCGGCCTGGATGACGGCCGTCAGGTGATACATATCGATGTCCATGAAGGCGAGAAAGACGACGCGGACGCGCGACATATCACATTCGGTGGCGCAGGTATGATTGGCGACCATGGTAGGTAAATCCGCCACGACGACCCCCCCTCCACTGACCTATCTAACAGTGGAGATCGATAACACAATCATATACTTCATTTCACGACCGCTCGATCCTCCAGTCGACCCTCTCCAGACGGCGCTACCAACCTTAGACCTTTCTTCTTTCCTTGCGGCCGTCTTTTCGACTTCGCTTGCGGACGTGATTAAACGGATGCCTCGTACTACCTTTCTCATTCCCCACAACAGCGCGTTCAAGCGCCTTGGCCTGTTAGTCAGTGACCACCTACTTGCCGCATCTTCTAAACAAGACCTGGAACACGTCATTCTCCATCACATCATCGACAACGTAGAATACTCGAAGAGTCTCGTTAGTGGATCCCAACGCACTTTCGCTACTCTAGAAGGAACAGACTTACAACTGGAGCGGACTGAGGACGGTTCTGTCGTCATCAGTGCTAGTGGAGGTTGGGCTGGTATGAAGAGCACGTTATTTCCGCAGAACACGCTCACGGCCACTGGCGTTATACACGAGGTGTCGGACTTGATGATTCCTCGGTCGGTGGAATTAAACATTGGAAAACTGATGAAGGCGGGAAAGGCGACCACCATGACAAACGTGATGGCGAAGGCGGGGTTCGATTGGATTCTAGACGGGAACCCACCGCCAGAAGGTTCGGAGTGGGCGGATTCAGCCTTTAGCGGCGCGACGTGGACCTTACTCTGCCCCACGGATGATGCGTTCAAGAAATACAACCTGACGCGGTTACTCGAAGACCTTGATGGACTACGTGCAATCGTTAGCCAGCATCTAATTCCGATCCCTCCATCACCTCCCGCCTCTGGTTCGGTCAGTATGGTGGATGTACTTAACAACAATCGGCCATTGCCACTTGACCAGCTAGGCGGCTACTCGACACTTTTATCGCCAAATTCTGCGTACGGAGACATCGTCTTCAAGGAATTGGATGACAAATCAGCAGCGGAGTACATGGTCGGGATCAAGAATGCCCGGGGAACCGATGGAAAAGCCGACTGGGCTCGTGTGTTGAGTTGGGGTCGTACTACCACCGGGAGTGGGACCGGTGGTGTCATTCAAATTGACCGGCTGCTGGTCCCTTATCATCCACCATGGTGGATCGAGTACGGCCCACCATCCTTTGTGGGAGTCGTTGGTGTATTGCTTATATGTTTATTCTTCTATGGAGTACGCATCTTTTGGAACAGGGACCCAACAGAAGCTACCTATGAGCCCGTTGGAGGGTTTGGTCGGGACTGTGAAGACTCGTAGCGGCATGCGATATGTAGACAAGCATTTCTTGCCAACATATGCAAATACTGATCAGTGATTTCAACCGGGTGCCGTGGGTAGGTGAATCGTGTGCATGAGCGCTTGATCAATCGAGCAAGGTCAATGACTCTCCGCAACAAACAAATCGATATAGTTGGAAGGAAAAGAGCGGCCGATTGATATAAACAGTCTGAGAGCTCTATGATTGGACTCGCCACGTGATTGAAAAAGATTCTCACGAGGCAAAGTTTCTGTCATGTAAGTAAAATAGTACGGCTATGGACCATCCTACCTAGGGTGAGGTCGCGCGTTCGACTCGCTGCACGGACTGGGCGGTCCGTCGCGTTGACATCAAACGCTCGATTGAGTGAACAGGATGCTGTGCACAAAGCAGCTCTCTATCCGACGTACCGTGGCGGGGTTTATGAGCGGGTCTTTAAGGAGGCGAATATCTCCGAAAATCGGCAAGACTTGTGACCCGCGAATCAGAACTGTTGCAGGCGTGATGTCTAATATGCATACCTTTTCGCTCGCTGAACCGTCTCGACCGAAAACCAGTCGTACAGGCGAATTAACGCTCCCTGCTGGAGTGTCCACCTGAAAATGACTCAGGTCGAAGATGTCCTCTAAGCGAGTCAGCTTCCGAATCATGCAACAATGGACGAGATGACTGCAACATCTTCCTCTTCCACGTCTATCGGCACCTGTATTGAATATTCTTACCAGACAAACTTGAACGACGACGACGAAAGACTTCCGACTGTTCATGCCATGCCTTTCACTTCTTCATTTCCATCATGGATGATAATTACCTCCGCCTCTTCACCATTGCAAACTGTTGTGAATACCTCCAGACACAGCGCACCGGATAACGTGAAAAGGCTGCCTGATGGGAAAAAAATGCTGTTCATATAACGGCCGGTGGATCTCGACTGTCACCGTCCGAGTAGAACTATCGTGCATGACCAGCTAAGAAAAAGAGACGGCTGAGCATGCAGAGGGACGACGACGAAAATGCAGACAAGAAGCTGGGCCATGTGACTGCGCGAAAGGGAAACCAAGGGAAAAGGTTGGCGAGGGAGCGGCGAACGATTAATCCATCGAAGCTGAATGGTGAGTTAGTGTGCGCGGGAGAGGCCGGCCTGGGCTGTCAGATACGTTTGCTGCGCTTGTCAGGCACCCCTCTCCGAGGATCAGGGCCATGTACGATACGCGCGGGGGCGGGTAAAGAGGCGGGATCGAGTGCGGTTTCGAGCCTGCGAAAGCTCTCGTCAGGGGGCTACCGCTACCCCAACCGCTGTCCATCCAGGACCGTTTAGGGAACTAGCAACTATAGCACTCGACGGGAGTAGGCTGAGGCGGTGACCATGGTGGTATGCGAGCACGACCGTATGGGTGAAGGTGGCACGATGCCGCATCAGTGACCTAAAAAGGCATGATCCCACGAACCAACCGGGCTAACCAGACTGTCTCCGGTCTATCAGCGCTTCTGCGTTCCCGTGCGCCACGCGGAGATCCAAGGTCCGCATGGACTCGCACTGAGAGGCATTCAATAAGAAACCCTAGTGGGAGACTGTGAACCCTTCGATTTCAACTGGGTGCCGTGGGTGTGGGTGAATCATAATTATCATATGACAAGAGGTTTAACCGGAAAACCGTAAACGCATCCCTTGTCCACCCCCACCATGGTCAGTACGATGGCGAAAATTGATTGTACCGGCACTGACAACTAGCCCGCCAGAGCAGTGAGGCACCCGTAGTCGAGGAGACAACCGCAAGAAACTCGGTCGCTGAGAATGTCAAAGCGTTTGTCGCTGGAGGATTCGGCGGCATGTCAGCGGTTCTCGTGGGTGAGAGATGCCAGCGGTTCGAACATACCCTTATTGACGCTCACCTTCCGCGCAAGGTCATCCTTTTGACTTAACCAAGACACGACTACAGACCGCTACTCCGGGACAATACAAAGGTGCCATCGATGTCGTTCGACAGACCCTCGCCCGAGATGGTGTTACTGGGTGAGCGATGGCCTGCGACTTGCATATATCCGCTCACGTGCTGTCGGCCTCACAGGATGTATAGAGGGATGGTCCCTCCACTTCTTGGTGTTACTCCAATCTTTGCTGTCTCCTTCTGGGTATATCTGATCTTGACGTTCCACGTTTGAATAACAACCCGTTTGTCCAAGGCCTACGACGCTTCAAAGCAGGTCATCTTTTCTCTGACCCCAAACAGGTCGAGCGAGAGACTTTCAACTGTAGAACTTGCTACCGCTGGCTTCCTATCAGCCGTTCCAACCACTCTGGTCACCGCCCCAGTAGAGCGAGCCAAGGTTTTACTGCAGGTATGAGTGTGCAGTCTGTGCACCATATTCCTTCTCAAAGGTGGACAGGTACAAGGACAGGGAACGTCTGGCACCCAATACAAGGGTGTCTTCGATGTAATGAAGCACCTCTACAAAGAAGGAGGGATGCGGAGCATCTACCGTGGAACGGGTGCGACGCTTGCTCGTGATGGACCCGGAAGTGCTGCGTATGATGATTTCCTTCTCCCCGGTTCGACGTCTAAGCTAACAACGATTGAAATTAGCTACTTCGCCGCCTACGAGGTCACTAAAACTGCGTTGACGCCAACTGGATCGTCAGCTTCTGAACTCAATCTTGGGGCCATCATTTTGGCTGGTGGCACTGCGGGTGTTGCAATGTGGTCTTTGGCAATACCACCGGATGTTCGTTCGATCTCTGATGTGTTTTTTTTTTTCGAAACATTGATCAGTTGCAATAGGTGCTCAAGTCAAGACTACAGTCTGCTCCTTCGGGCACTTATTCTGGTTTCTTTGATTGCCTACGAAAGACCATTGCCCAAGATGGAGTCACGGCTCTCTGGAAAGGATTTGGACCTGCCATGGCTAGAGTGAGCTGAGCATTCAGCATTACGTGCCAAGTCACTAATATGATGCTTCCGCAGGCATTCCCTGCCAACGCCGCAACCTTTGTGGGTGATTTTTTCCAACCCTCGAACCCCATACTAACATGCGATGTATGTAGCTCGGAGTTGAGGCATCACGAAAAGTGATGGACAGTTGGTTCTAATACACTAGCTATCATCCCATTGGAATTCGCTACCTCGAAAGCAAATACCTGTGATTTGGCAATTGATATAAATTCCGAGCAGCGCCTCGATATGTTGTTCTGCTTCTTGCCTGTAATGTTTTCTCAATTGGGGCATACTAGCTGCTGCCACATAGCATGACTCTACTTAGCAGTTGCCGTGCGTAGATAGTGCGGGAAAGAGATTGAATTCAGGGCCTCTGCCGGCCCGATCCCTATGGATTCAATATCAATATCGAGCGCCGACTTGGCAGCGCTGGCTGGAGTTGCCGCCTTTACGACATTGGTTGTTCCAGGTAATCGTGATGCCCTGCAACTTGAACATCCCTGTCGCTCACGCTATTACTGTTCTGTGCACCCCAACTACCAGTCCTACAATATTTAGTGAATGTCGAAGTCAGTTGCGGTGAAGAACTCGAGGTCCGCTGGCACTGGGCATCAACGAGCTTTGTCTGCGTCTGAGTAAGGACTCTCTTCGCGTCGAGCTGGTCAGCACTCAGCAATAGGTTAACCCCATTCTAGAATCGCGCGCAATGCACGGAACTTCGAAACCTGGTCAGCGTACCAAAACTGCGAAGAAGCCTCTTTTTCAGACATTCCTGACGAATTCATGAGTGATGTTCAAGAGATATTTGACACCCATAGCCGGATATCCAAAGCTTGGCTAGACAAGGTCCTTCGTCCGAAGCCATCAGTGGTCAGGTACTCACCAGTGTACAGAAGACTGCCGCTAGATACAACAGCGAGGGACTCGGCAGCTTTTTCAAGTTGGCCTTCGACACGTCATCTCACCTTTTCTCGAGTAACCTAAAAGCTCGGGATGAGGAACTGACGGAGATCTCTGTCGTATTCCTCGCATGGAAAAGACTCCGTAAGATGAGAGCCAGTAATGAAAGATGGTCAGAAGCTGACTACGTTGCAAGTGTGTATGTCTCGCCGTGCCACTCTCCGGCGCCCTAATATAATACTAACGATCATTTCAGTTATAATGTTTTTCGGAGCCCTGCCATCAGGAACAGCGTCTTCAGGTTAGCAGCTTTCGCCGTCCATTCCGAGTTACCTTGGCCTCACATCGACCAGGGTGCAGTGCTCGGTTTCTCTTCCGCAACCACCTAGTATTGTTGCAGATGATACTCACCGCGTTCTGAACACCAAGACGGCTACCCCCGACTGTGCAGTGTTCCTCCCTGCAGCACTGACGCGTCCTTTGTCGCAATCTGCCAAATCCCCATACAAGGTTCTTAAGAATCTTCCAGCAATTGCGAAAGCTGGGAGTGCGGCGAGGGGGTCCTCATTTCGGTATCAGAGCACTCCATGTGCCCAGCTTCCTGACACGCCTGGGTTCGAGTTCGCGGGCAGCTTCTGGGAAGACAAGAAGCCGGTGCATACTTTTCCTGATGATGCGTACCGCCAGAATCGCATCGCGACGGCTTCCGCCGCTCGTCATCTTCACTCATTGAACGTTAGAAGCCCTGTCATTGGGCTAATATGGGCAAACGGGAGAGTGCGAGCACACATTGATTGGTGTGAAGTAGTGGATGGAAAGCCCGTGGGTCGTTCCAAACGTCTGAATGGTTTGAATATTGAGGATGTTTTTCCTAGATTGTCGTGTCGGCTCCGTATTCGCGCCCCGGGCTGCACGGAGAGTCGATGTCTGACCGACCGTTCCATGAATGGGACTTGGATAATCCAAGTGACATCCTCCAAGTCTATTTTCTGGTTCGCAATATTGACGAGTGGACTTGCGGTCGATTCCATCGCCGAGTTGTCGATGGTTTGAATCATTTGGTCGACAGCATCACCCTAAAGGACGGAGTATATCAATCCTGGAAATGGGTTGGAAACACATCACCCGGTTTAGCTGTGAAGGCGCTTAAAGAGAATGTTGTTATCTCTTTTACCACCACTTCGTCCGGATCTTCTCCTCCACCAAAGAAAGACAAGCGCAGGCGGAGGAGACGGTCGAGCCACTGAGCATCGAGGAACAGGACGTGTTAACCGACAATTTACATTCTTATGTAGGCTACTTCAGCGTTCATGTTGTGCTACAAATCTACGTGTGATCTCGATCAGGCTTTATATTCTCGAGCTATTTCCAAGCGGAAGGGATTTTAGTAACCACCTCTGCCCACCTCTCCAGCCTCCCCGATTCCCAATCTTCAATATATGAGGGACGAGCAACAGAACACGTCTCTTCTAATCTTAATCTTTTCTCTGCATCACACCAGAACAGAACCCACGGACCCATCCGAATGTGACCTGTGCTACGCTCGAAGTACCACTTATTCACTGGGTTGTTTGATCGGCTGCGCCATACCAGATCCCGACCTTCTCCCTTGCCTTCTTTGCCACCATTGGGATTGATGGAGAAGGGGTGGCCAAGGCCGTATGATTCATCATGGAGGGCAACCCAAAGGAAATCCACCGTACCATCCCCCTGATGGCTGGGCAAAACAGCAAACTTGTCCAAGTACGATATCGGGGAGGAAGATGAGCCGGGAACGGACTCGTTGGTAACGATGGCTGCACCGACGTAATCTCCGGCAACCACCACGAAGTCGAGGCACGTTTCTAGGCGTTTGTAGAAGGCGTCGATGTCAAGCGTCCGTTGAAAGGAAGTTTGAAGTAAATGTTTCAATTTAGCCCTATCGACATTGGCCAAGTCGCGGATGACCTGTATCGGTTGACCGCGGCGGAGAAGAGTGGGAATGTCGGGGGTAAGCTTGCGGTTGCCTTGCAAGAGTGCATGAGGGAGACTCGCGGAAACAGCGGGCTTGTTGGTAATGAGGTTGGCTATGAGGGAACTTGGCGAACGATGTGATACCATTATGGCAGACGAAGTTGGAGGCATGTACGACAGGCACGTGTGTGCGAGGGCTAAATTTGAAAGCGCGGACGGGCGGTCCCTAAGCCACGCGGGATCGAACGTATCTCGGATGTAGTTGAATTCGGACGTGAGATTAATCAAAAGATGGGGATATCCAGAACGTGCATAGGATGGTACACCACCTTCCCGATTGATGATCATCAGTCGCATGGGGGTGAGATTGATATCTTCTGAGTAATCCGCATGGGGGTTCGATGGCTTTTGGGACAGCGACTTGGCGTCTAGCTCGGCGGCCTCTACCATGCCACGAGCGAGAGCTGCTAGTATGTCATCGGCGTTGACACGGGTAGAACGGCAGAACGAATCTAGGACAAAGGGGGGGATAACGGGGATTTCACCGGCGCGGAGAGCTGAGCGAATCGGCGCGAGGTCCTCGGGGAAGACATGCGCTTCGAGCAAAGGGATGCCATTAATAGACGTGTCACTGTCTCCTGGCTTGGGGCCCAGGCGAACGGACGCGCCGAGGACAGGACGCGCCTTGGCACCCTGGGCTTCGAGGGCAGCGACGACACGGTTCGTTTCTTCCGTGATGGCAGATCGCTCACGGTCGTCGCCTCTGGGCAGCGTGTCATGCTCGATGACAATGACACTGACCAAGCCGAGTTTCTCCAAGTAAACCATGCCGCGAGATATGCTGTCGAGCTGCTTGTCGCTAAACGGACCCTGGAGCTTGACGAGAGCGGTTCGACAGTAGACGGGATCTAGGATTGAAGATATGACACGACTTGTTTTTGCATCGGAATCCAGGGATTTCTGCGTCGGTGGTTTTTCATCGGAGGTGTGGAGGCGGGGGGCGGGGGCTGGGAAATCGAGAAAAGAGGGGCGGAGAACGCGTTTTTTGTGACGGTGCGGCTGTGGAATGCCGAAGCTCTCTAGATATGACTTTGTGTCGCGCAAGGAGGGGTTTGCCCTCAGTATGGAGAGGATGAAATCCTGTGTCAACGGTGAGCAATGTTGTGATCGGAAGATGTGTATCGACTTGCGCTTTCTGACGGATCGAAGTCGTCGCCCTCTGGGGGTAGGGACGAGGGAGGTTGGCGGAGACTCCGTATGGTCTGAGGGAGGATGAGTGTGTGGGAGGCCCAAGAGAGGACGACATACGGCGTAGAAGGCGCGGCGACGAGGGGAGAGGGCGGGTGCGGAGAAGAGGCGGGAAGAGGTCTGTGAGAGGAAGGACATGCTTGGGAGGAGGACGGGGAAGGAGGTGCGGTTTTTAACATGTGTGGCAGCTTGACAGCAAGGCTGCGATGCTGGCCGAGCTGTATTTGCTGTGAGTCACACCGTGAGCGCAATCCGCGACTCGAGCGTCAATCGCACATTCCCCTCGCTGATCACATCTAGCTATCGACAAGAAAAATCTACACTAAAATGACAGAATCCGAAACTGTCGACCCTGCGCCTGAAATGACATCTCAGTCGAGGCTCCTGGTAAAAGACCGACGACTTACATCCACGAGTATGACGCTGTCTTCGCTGCACATTGCTTCTGTGAAGACTGGCTCGCCCTCCAACGGCGCAGCCAGCTTCCTCCGGAAGACCCGGTACGGCAGGCTCGTTCGCACCTCTCCCACAAACACCCTGCTGCTCAGTACACTGGTGTCTCCAACGTGCCACTCAGCCTCGCACGACTCTGCCCTCCCCCGTCTGATGTCCCTGCTGATCCCAAGCTGGTTGAAATCCCACACCTCCAGTATCCGCGAGTCCCTGTGTCGACTTTCTCGCCCGCCACCGATGATCGAACTGAATCGAGTGCCAAACACATAGCATACCCACGTGTGCGAGTGCGGGGCTTGTCCTATCATGCGCGTCCCGGCAGGCCCCCATTCGGACCACTCGAAATCATGCCGAGTTTCGCCTTCCCCGAGCGTCTTAACGTGATCCAGCAATGTGTTTGACAACACGAACAGGTCGATCGGAGAGATCTCTTCACCCTGCATGACCCAAATCGTCACAATATACAGCCTCGGCCCAGATCCAATCGAAAAGGGCACCTGGGCACTTGGATGTGGTGACCAGTCCGTACACGGGTCCGATCGGATCAAGAAACTCAGTGGATGAACCCAGGGGTAGCACGCTGGGTACTGAAAAGCACATAGATACTCCACTTCGTCGAATTCGGTCCTCTCGCCCTTGCTAGAGTCTAGATCTACCACGAAAAGCCGGGGCTGACTGAGGTCGAATTCGACGTCTCCGAAGCCACCTACCAGGATAAGGCGTTCGGTAAGAAACGCAAACGCCATCAGGTTGGCACTGTAGGTGCTCTGAACGGGGACCAGGATGAGCGCGCGCAATGGTAGCCAATGTTGTCTCACCAGAAGCGTCTCCCCGGTCTGCCAATTCCACACCACGAGCTCTGACGGTGCCATTCCATGGCTGATGAAGTGCACAGCAAGACGGTCGCTGTGGATCTGGACCATGAAAGTCAAATTTGCGGTGCGCAGGTCGACGTCGTGTACAAGCACAGGCGACTCTGTGGCCAAAGGGTGCACCTTGCCAGTTGTCAGGGAGCGTACGTGTATCGAGGTTTCTATTCGTGCACTATATACGCTGGGTCTTGAAAGAGGTGAAGATATAGCTATGTTGGATATGTATAACTCACCGAAGAACCGGCTGTGCAATGAGGACGAGAAGATCTTGAGCGGGATCCAACGTAAAGTCTCGTAAGATGAACTCCACGTCGAGCGACCACACGTGCTCCTCAATGTTGCGGTAGTGAGAAGGAAGGCGACGAAACACCAGGCCGCGGCCACCCGAGTGGGTGGACTGGACCAATACGCCGCCATAGAGTTCATATAAGGAGCCCTGCAACATGCGGACATCTTTCAATGCGGTCCATTGGAGGGCGTGCCATGCTGCTTGGCTGTTCCGGAGCATAGTCAGGCGATCGGCGTGACCCATGGCGCTGGGAGGACCATTTTGCATTCCAGAGACGGCCAGCTCGATTGCATACTGGCAGGAAGCGTTCTCCTGTACGGCCGTACGGAAAAGGCGGCACACCTGGAACCATCGTGGTGTGATTGACTCGGACAAGGTGGCGGGGGTGATGGGGACTCACGAGGCTACAAGCGAGCAGGTCACGATAGCCAAGATGCGACAATATCTGGATGAGGATCTCGGCAGGGAGGAGGTCGAGCATCGTGGTGGCGAGGTGGTCGGCTAGCGAGTTGTGATTGTATTATCGGACACGTGATCCGATGGGCTTTGCGCACGACCAGCGACGCATCTCTCGTTCACATCCACAATGTCGTCCAGAAGCGGGCCGCTGTCGTCCACAAAGGTATTCTTCTCTGCGCAGACCCCCCTCCTCACACTCACTGCCGTCCAGTTTTACCAAGAGGACATCGTCAGGCGCATCGGTTCGCCCACCGTGCACGGCGTCGTATTGGTAACAAATGACCTCTCCGTCTCCGCTCCATCTCACACTCCTTCTCAGCGCTGTTGGCATGATGCGGAGGATCTCCCTCCCATTCCAAGCCCCCTCATGGATCCCCTCATGCGTCCCCTAACCCGCGGCGAGGTTGGCGTGTCTTTCCTACCAGGCGGTCTTCGCGAGATTGTCCCAGAATCGGAATATGAGCTCGTCGATCGCACTTTTCAGGCAGGGGATTATTGCAAACGCAGTCTCGACGACGTTCGCTCCGGCGTCGTAGTAAGCACGCATGCACAGGCCAGGCTCGTCCACGCCATCAGCAGCGAGCCTGTAAAGGGCTGGACAGACGTCAAGGATCTACGTCACGCAACCACCGTCAATGCGGGGGACTATGTCATGTACGACGATTGGATAGGGCAAGTAAGCAATTCCCATGTTGTATATCTCACGATCCAAAGCTTACTCCCGTCAAGGTCATCGAGGTACGCATCCATCGTAATGCGGTCTGTCACTTCGTTCATTCCCGTAGCTTTTCGACGAACTTGTCATCTCAGCATCGGGCACCCTTGTTCGGATGCCAGAGATAAGCTCGCGCCTCACAATCGGGGACAAAGGACTTGTATGTCACGCCATCTTCCATCCCGTAACGTCGAGTTATCGAGAAGTTTATCTAGGATATCTTGCCGCATCCCCTCACTTTCCACGGCATTCACAACGTGTGTCACGGCACACCAATGCCGACAGTGAATGACACTGTGGTTGATCTCCAGCATACCGTGCTTGCCATATGTTGGCTAGCATTGAACCAGACAGTATGGTCGTTCAATATTTTCCTTTCCTCCTCTGACTCGAGCTCTCAGCTTGATCGTGACACTACGTTAAAAAAGCGACGACCTGAACGCTTTTGGCACGGAGAAGACCTCACGAAACTCACAGTTTTGAGGACAAAGTCCGGTGACATTCGCGTCGGTGACAAAGTGACTCTTCCCGACGATGAGACCATCCCTGTCGTGTCGTTTGAAACTGGGATCGAGGGCAATAGCAAAATTGACAACCGTACACTGTGTGTTCAGGAAACGCGGACAACTGCTGTTGTTCTTTGGCAAGATGGCTCGAGGGAGACCTTACCATCTACAGACCTAATCCCATACTTGAATGTCGATGAATATGATTGCTGGTGTGTATGGATTCCTCATCAGAGGGTGTCCGCTGAAATATGTCAACAGGCCAGGTGACCATGTGCTATGGAAGAATGAAGACCAGGAACGTGTCGCCATAGTCCAGTCTGTCAATTCCACGGACAGGGTCGCTGTCATTCGCTGTGCGGATACGCATACTCTGGAGACGGTATCTGTTTTAGAACTTGATCCAAATGGCACAGGAGACACGAGTCCCGATGCATTGCACGGTCATGGTTTCGGTGTACGACGGGGCGACTCGGTCTTCATACATTCGGTGGGTACCACGAATGGGTTTGCACCCCCACGAGTTCCCAAGATTGGCGAGGTCGAGGAATGGGTTCGCGAACCACCGGTGAGAGCTGATGGTGAACTTTGTGGATGGAGACGTACCATGGCCGATGTGGGAGCGCTGATAGCGGCTAATCGTAATACCCAACGACTTTATCTTTACGATGTTTCCCTTCCTGGCGTGGGTGACAACTCACTCTCGTGGTTCGGGGAAGTTACTGAGGTATGTTCTCGAGATCTTGACTGGCTTTTGTTTAACCCAATCATTGTAGCTCTATCTAGATGGCTCAGTGGAAGTGACACACCCAAATATGGAAGTGTCTGTTTTGCCTCTGGAAAGATTAACAAGACTGTATGACAGTCTGGAGCAGATTGAGGATGATGATTGGGACGAAGAAGCATCAGAACGCGACTCAAACGAGGAATACTCGGA
Organism: Xerocomellus dryophilus; assembly: GCA_038089495.1. Classification (NCBI taxonomy): domain Eukaryota; kingdom Fungi; phylum Basidiomycota; class Agaricomycetes; order Boletales; family Boletaceae; genus Xerocomellus; species Xerocomellus dryophilus. The sequence goes on from JBBPKY010000001.1 coordinate 106,476, forward strand.
AGGCATTTGGCTCCAAGATGCAGACGGCGTTTGGCGGTACGAGAAAACTTCTGACGACGATGAATGGGAGGAAACAGACGAGGATCCAGAAGAAATGGATGTTGACATTCCCTGGGCAGAGATCGAATCATCACTGGGACTAGATGACGATTCACTCAATCACCCTCCAAGCAATGCTACACTGGATCTTACTGATTCAGTCTCCCCGCTCCCTACTTCGCCCTCTACGTCACCGGAAATGAGCCAAGAATTGGTTGTGAATGCCGCAGCAAAGGACACCATCGAAATGGATGATAACTCGTTATGGAAGCGCTTCGAGATCCTATCCTCTGCCCCTACAGACCACGCCTTTTACTCCACGTCCGCTGGTCAACCTTCAAGGACTTTCCTTACTCGCTTGACAAAAGAGTACCGAGCTCTTTCCAATAGTTTACCAGGTGAATGACGTTCGTGAGGCATGACTAGGCCTCATCCTGACCACATTTGCCAGACTCTATTCTAGTGCGTGCATACGAGGATCGTTCGGATCTTTTGCGATGCTTGATCATCGGGCCGGAAAATACACCGTATGAAGATGCACCATTTGTCATAGATTGGATGCTGGACTCCAACTTTCCTCAAAGTCCGCCCATAGCGCATTTTCTCAGTTGGACAAATGGCAATGGGAGAGGTGTGTACGCCCTTGTGGTTCACTGACATGTGCTCACTACTTCATCCAGTCAATCCGTAAGTGAATAGGAGCTTACAGTCGCCATGAACAAACGGTTGTACTTTTTTAGGAATCTCTATGAAGAGGGCAAGGTTTGTCTATCGATCCTAGGAACATGGTCTGGCGATCGCACCGAGACCTGGAGCGCGTCAAGATCGAGTCTACTACAAGCTTTTGTCTCCATCCAAGGTCTCGTGCTAGTGAAAGAGCCGTGGGTCGCAATGTTTTGCCCGTGGCATCGTCTAAAAATTATATAGATGGTTTTGCGAACCCGCGTACGAAAAGCTGAGAGGCACGGAGGAAGGCATGGTCAATAGGTCGTAATTCCGCACGTCAAAGGTTCCATTATACTAACCTCTTGTAGTCGGCTATACAACGAAAAGGCGTATGTCCTCTCGAGGGGGTTCGTCCGCCGAGCGCTCGAGATCCCTCTTGGTGGCCTAGAGCCAGAGATCAATTGGCTGTATTACACCAAGGGAAGGCTTGCCAAGGTCCTCGATGACGCACGCCAGCTGGTCGAGAAGAGCAAGAATGAGCCAGCGGGTGACCCCGATCAAGACCTTGCGGTGCCTCGGCTGACCGCAGGAGGAATCATCACACTGGAGCGGACCTTGGGAAAACTCCAGATTCTGCTGGAGCGGAGTCAAGCTACAGGAACAGTATGATTAATCCATCTAGTATCTCTCCCGGAATTCTCTTGGTATGAAGTAGCAATATCTATCGGAAATGTTGTACGTTCATTGCTAATGTAGCCAAGTGTAACGCTGGAACGCAGTCCCGCCATGAATAACAAATGCGACAACCAAAAGTTACTTCATAAATGCCCAACAAACAACAGTGTCGCCTGGAGTTCACGAGATTCAAAGGAAATCGCGGAAAGCGTGTACAGTAAAGAACGACGGAAAACATGACGTACGGCTCGTCCAAAAATCGTGCAAACGCAAGTGTGTGATCCCACCATGTCCAAAGACACATTGGACAATATTTACGAGTTCCTTTCAGCACTGACCTAAGTAGCTATTTTTCGGGAACGTTTGTCCGTAGTCTGCCCATGTTGTTAGGTTTGGATTGCTGTATGCCTCGAGGTACCTTCAAATTTGTGAGAGCACGTGAAAGGACTGTTAAAGTACACTTACTCATTGATGTAAGTAGCAGTAGGGAAGTCCTTTGGATCACAACCGACGTTGACCGCGTCCTTCGGTTGGTAAACACGGATCCAATCTATCCTCATGGTCGTCGGAAAGGTGAGCGCTGTGAAATCGGGGGCTTCGAAGTTTGGAGATATCCCCAGATTGGCAATTAAATACTGTGACATGCTTTCAGCTAGCACACTGACAAGTAGGGAGATGGTGCACCATGGGCTCCTGCGGAATAGGTCTGTCTGCGATCTGGGTCGACGTATCAGCTGCCATCCCGCTTGCATCCAGCGTCCAAGCAACTTGGTCGTTTGTAATCCAGGTTATGTACTGATACTTTCCTATGAGATCATGAGATTCAAGGATTCATGCTGCACTTACGCCACCATCAGATGCGTAACCTGGGGCATTATTCGGCATTAATAGGGGATGGTGCGAAGGGAATAATAAGCACCTGGTTTATACTCGTATCCATATGTCGCAAAGCATTGCGAGGTCAGCTCGTAGCAGGACTGATCTGCAAAAATTCAGCGCATTGTGAGTATTGCGCTTAGAGGTAGAGCTTACCTGTGGTCGTCACCCCTGACGTTGCCTGCTGGAAAACACCACCCGTGTATGGGTTGAGTTGGGTGATAGACGGGTTCGCGATGTTGAAGTTTCCTGTGACATTTAACCACTCATAGGCAGCGTTCATGGGCTAAGTGAAGACTGATCAGAGTATAAAATAAAATCCATCGTGCACTTCACTTACAGCCCACTGTGCAGACTGTGAGACTTGACCCTGAAGTGGGGTACCCGAGATCTATAATCATGAGCAAAAGCGGACGGTTTGTGAGTGTCATGACACACTTGGGATTCAAAAATATCGATCTCTGGTGCCGAACGGCCGACATACGTTCCGTCTGAGTGGACGGGTCCGGGATGTGGTTCACCTTGACAAGTACATCTTGATAGACGCTGACCGGGAAGATAAGACAATACGTCTCCATGGCTCGGGTCGCCGTTGGTCAGAGCCGCCTCTGGTTCGCCGTTGTACGTTTGGTTTGGTAGGGTACCGACGTCGCAACTGTCATAAGAATAGGGCCACTGGAGGGAAATAAGGATGTGTCATGCACAAAGCAAAGGAACAATCCGCACCATGCCCTCCAAAGAAGCGCCATAGCCCACGCGACCTAGCATTTGTGTTTAAATGGAAGAGCATTTGACCTAGTGCTTATACTCACCAAGGTTGCCCATAGTCCATACTGAGGAGGATAGTTAGTACGTCGACAAGAGGAATATGCAAGTGCAAACCTGCAGGCCAGAGTCCTGGAAGGACGCGGTGGGTCAGCAGTGCATGATGATATATGGATAGCGATCTTTGGCGTACCGAGTACATCATTAGTCCCTGGTAAAGTGACAGATACTAGTACCATGCCACCGGTGAAACAAAACTTGTTCCAAGTAGAGATCATTCCACTGACGTATTCGAGGTCGTTCATGGTCCGGTGTGCCAGGGTGATTTCAAGTGCACCGCCCTTGGTTGTTACCTGGTCCGGCCAGTACCACTCCAGGTCGTTGGTCTAGTTTGCACGTCAAGAACGATGCTGGATCGGAAACAGTGCGTAAACCCTACCTGCCAGTAATGGAGATTGGCTGCCTCCCAGTATGGGTCATCACCGGGCCAAAAGGTGCGGTTTTCAGTATTGAATTCGTCACTAAAGACCAGCTGCCACTCGGAACCGTCGGCAAAAGACGTCACCGTAAACGCCGAGGATGGGGTTTCGACGTCGATTAGACCAAAGTTATTTGGCATGGTAGGAATCTATGCAAACATGAGACATGTGACGTGATAAAGTGCACTGCTCCTTGCCTGGCCGCTGGCGTTGATGCCCCCTATATTAAAACCGCCCGCGTTAGAGAGGGAGTGTGTAGTGAAATAGGATATCATGGGGTATCCGGCGCTGGGAAGGGGTCAGGGGTGGGGACAAAATGGAGGAAAGGACATACAACAGGGTGACGAGGCCGACGGCGAGAAAAACAAGACAGCCGAGGTTAGCCAGGCCTCTGCAAGTAAGCACGCTGCCGCCGCGGTCACTTTTTCTATCGCGCCGTGGGTCGGGGTTGTGGAGAAAATCATCGGGCTCGGGGTGATTTGGAGAGAGATTGGCACCCCAGGACTGGGGGTCGGGTGATAGGGAGAACTGGAGGGAGGAGATTGGTAGAGAGAAGGGGCGGGAGAGCAGAGCTTGCCTTGTCGGAGATGGACTGTGCTTGTAACGCAGACGGCCGGCCTGCGGCTGCGCCGGAGTAGGGGGAGTCGTCCTAGGAAAGATAAGCTGGGGCGCGAGCACGGGGGGGAAGACGAACGAGAGAGCTGAGGCTGGGGACGCTGCGGATGGAGGGGGGGGCTCGTGCGAACGCGGCCTGCACGGCTCGGGGAGCGCCCGCGTGTGGAGGGAGGAGGCTTGCGGTGGACGGTGCGTTCGACGCAGCCTGGGCATAGAAACGGCTGGACATGGACGAGATAACGAGCGTGGTGGAGACGACGAACAAGACAACCGGGACCGGCGTCCGCGTGGGAGTGGCTTTGCAAAAATATTGATTTACTAAATTAACCCTCTGATCGTCTCCATACGCTCGGCCACCGTCGCGTTCGCCTCGTCCCAGCGCCCGTCCCCGCCAACCGCACCCACGAGCGCCGTCTTTTCCGTCACGTAGCGTCCGCGTGTCCCGCTCGGCGACCCCACGTCCTCGCACCACCCGTCCAGCGCCACGAGCGAATCCCTCGCCTTCTTGATCCTTTCCCGTTTGGAGGGGCGTCCCTTTTTCTTCGTCACCCCGACATCCTCCCCCACAACCTCCCGCGGGAGCGCTCGAGGGTTCAGCGGATGCATCTTTGCGTGTGGCAGGATCTGGAATACCTGTGCCCGCAGCAGGCTAGACTGTACATAGACGACGTGTGGTCGAATAGCACGCAAAAACTCTCCATCCAGAGCGTCGGGGAGCACCAGTATCTCTTCATACAGATCTTGTGTTACACATCAGGCATACGGCGGGGGGGACATCTGGGCAGCATGCGCACCGCAAGTTACTTCTACCTGCGCAGCGGAATATAGCGACGGCGCCGAGGTGGATGGCTGAGTGAGGAGCATCGCGTACAGGCCAAACAAGGCTGCAGCGCGATTCAGGGGTGTCTCCCCACCACCGATGCGTTCTAGAATACGTCTGACGGGAGATACAGTAATCTGATGGACACACTCGCCTGAGAACAATCGCATCACGACTCTGAGAAAGGCTGCACGGGAGCGCGTGTCAAAGACCTTGAACTGGATCCATGTCCAGCCCTGCCTTTGCCAGATTTCCTTGAAGAGGGTAAATGGGTGGTTCCTGGACTGAGCGTACTGTTGTGAGTACTGCTGGATGAGGCAGTCAATGTCTGCACGGGCAGCATGAACAAACGCCGAGGATGTGAAATAGGCAGGCTGTAGAACGATCTCTCCACGACCGCTCGACGGCGACGGCGCGACCGACATGTTCGTGTTTCCTTTTCCATAAATTTACAAACAACCGTAAGCACCGGACTGAGCTGTACACCCAACGCCCCCTGCAAACAGGTTGGCAATGGCGCCGCCCTTTCTTCGCCGGACCAACAACCTGACATGCTTCTTTTGTCTGTCAGCGGTGAGTCCTGCTCCGGTCGACACCCGATCCTATCGCTGCCCCCATTGTGGCTGCCGGAACAGATTCGACGCCAACGGTGAAATCTTGTCCGATGAACCAGCCATGCACGACGAGAAACTGAATGCAACCTCCTTCGCGAAGCGTGGTTTGTCCCCTTCACCCACCCTACTACCGCTGCTCACTGCTCTCCGTAGCATCCCCGAACAAGGACAGGCTCCCATCCACGTACGCTCAAGCGCCATTTTGCCACACATGTCAGACAAACCAGATGCTCCTGGTTAATCTCCTCTCAAATTACCTGCCACCTCCACAGGCAAGTTCTTTGCGGCAATCACAAACGCCACTATATCGACTCGGATCATTGTTTCACAGCATCCCGATTACGCTCAGCGCCTAGAACAACTCCCTGCATATCGTGAATCGCTGCATGTGCGATACCCTCCTGTCTGTGTGAATTGCCTACCTGCAGTTGAAGGCGAGATAGAGCAGAAGAATCAGATGGCCCGAACGAAAGCCCTTGGAGGCTGGCTCAAAGAAAGCAAAGGAAAAGAAAAACAACGATTGTAC
>JBBPKY010000001.1:112646-177014 GCA_038089495.1 Xerocomellus dryophilus
ACCCTCCTGTCTGTGTGAATTGCCTACCTGCAGTTGAAGGCGAGATAGAGCAGAAGAATCAGATGGCCCGAACGAAAGCCCTTGGAGGCTGGCTCAAAGAAAGCAAAGGAAAAGAAAAACAACGATTGCTACCTGGCTCTGGAAACGACCGTGAGAAGCTCGGATTTCAACTTGCTATCTGGCGGGTCAGGGGTGCTTTGTGGTGGATCACTCTGTTCTCCGTAGTCGTTGCTCACGCAGCGGGTATGTGCAATTGCGTTGTACGTTGAATTCTACTGATCTTGCCTGCTAGCGATTCGTGGTTACGATTTTCCACGGTCGCTTGCTAGAGCTATTCCTGCACTCCCTGTTTTCTGTCTTTTCTCCCTCTTTTACACAGCCTGGGACCCAACCTACTATCGCTTCAAGAAAGCAAGAGTGCAGGGACGCGATATCCGCATTAAAGGAAAGACACACTATGTTGTAGGTTCCATGTTATAACCCATGCAAGTCGAGCAACTCACGTCGCACAAGATCCTCCAGACACTCTCCTGGTTTTCTAGATTCACCACGTCCATACTCCTTGTTCTCCCATGGCAATCTTCATCTTGGGACTATCTCCGTATCTCCGCCTATCCGTTGTCGTATCGTGTTCGCACATATTGTTCGATATCCCTTGTTGTTGAATTATTGGTAAGTTGCCCTTTCACTGGTCCTTGAATTATCAATGCAAACGAAACTAGGTGTTTTCATCGTCGTTCACCATCCTGCATCTCCAGCGGCCTCCCACAATCCGCCTCATCGATACGTCTTCCGTGCGCGATACTCCCGAATCATCATATCATAGTGCACGCGCTTCTCCCATGCCCACTGCACCGATCAATAACGAACCAGACCTTCTCGCCTCCCTCTCGCTGTCCTCCAAACCGCTTGTCTCTGCCAGCCCGGTATTTGGACACCCCTCCTTGGTGTCTTCTACTTCTGGTCCAACCGCCTCCCAAGGATCTCCAATCAAAGTCGATGAAATTCCGGACGAAGATGCGATGGATTGGACCCCGACCAACCCTTCTCCTGTCAAGGTCAAGAACCCAGTAGACGTCAACGAGGGTGCTTGGCTGCGCCCACAGCGATTTTTCCCTCCTGAACGTCCTACGGGCCTCGAGAGCCTGTTTGCGAACACTAAGCTTGACGACGGAGACGCACGTTCCGCCAAACCGACTATTGTACAGAGGGGCGTTTGGAACGCGAAAGTGATTGGATGGTGGATAGCTGCGATAATCATGGTCCTCGTACCTTTAGGTATTTGTCGCATGTGGATGGAGGGATGGATACAATGATTGATACACATCCATATCGCAGTGCCTCTGGCACCAGTGAATGACACTGAGTCTCTCGACTGTACTAGGGATGAGTGCCAAGCAATGTAAACTAACAGTATATACGTGCGTTAAGGGTAAAGTATGTGGAAACAAAGGAAAGAGATATACTATGGGTATGGACGCATGAAATTAGATGATGCGTGGACTAAGGGATCAGATGCAGATACGAAAATATGTGGAAAGATATCGAATTGCGTCGTCCAGCAAGCAGATGAAATTGACGTCGATGTAAATAAGGGCCGACACCACCTACTCAACAAAGGATATCAACAGCCATGAGCCTCTACTTGAGTTTAATATCCACTATACCCATGGTGAAGAGGGACACCGTATTGATCATACTGAATGGGTCGATTGATGCTGGGTGCTCGTCCAAGCGACTCTTGCATCATTGGTTGCGGACTTGGGCCTCGAGCAAGGTCCGCGTACCCGCCAACTGGGGCAGGGTGTGCCGGACCGGCAGTAAAGTCATGGTCGGGGATGGGGTTGAGCGCTGGGGCACCGTATCCGCCAATGGGCCCTCGAATTTGATCGTCGACATGAGCATTCCCGGAGCCCGAGTGAAACGACGATGCACGAGACAATGGGCGATGCTGGCCTGGGAGACCAGCGTCTTCATTGTTTCCGCCAGGCTGCCAGTCGATGGGCTGCATGCGACCCTCGAAATCAGAGGAGGGTCTGAACTTCCACTTCCGAATGATGGTCCACACGATTACCGCGGCCCCAACGGACGCGGCAATGACGATGAGAGCCGTCATAGCGGTGGGTGACATGCCGGAGGAGGTCGAGGTTGAGCTGGTTTGCGTAGGCGTTGGCGTACTGCTGGACGTCAGGTACAAAATGGACTCGGTGGGAGTCGCCGCAGGTGTGCTACTAGCATGGGCTGATGTCTGAGCGGTGCTGGATGAATGGCTTGATGTGGAGGACGTAGTGCTGGACACGGCAGATGAAGTGGTAGTAGGCAGAAGCCCACCCACCACGGAACTCAACACATCTCCGCCAGTTGTGGACGGGCTCTACGAGATCATCTCTTCAGTAATCTAGATGTCATAGGAATTAAAAAGCCGGGCTCACCGCTGACGGAGAACCAGACGCAACTACAGAGGTCGTCTGGACCGATACCGAATTCACGGGCGACGTTTGAGCTACGGCCGAGGTAACTTGAGTGGACTGAGCAGCAGCTTGGTCGGAGGGCTGACTGTCCAAGATATCGGCGGGCGTTCGTTTCTTCACGAGACGACCGAGGTCGGCATGGTCACGGCGGTGGAGGCCAAAGGTGTTGGGGTTGGAAGAGGCAGCGACGGCCAAAACAAGGGAAAATTTGAGGAGAACAAATTTGAACATTGCCATCTGGAATGGCTCTCGATTGTTTAGACGATAGGAAGACTAGACGAAGGGGCAATATAAGGGGACCGCTGGACGTGGAGGGAGGCCTTACCGGTGTTGGGAAAGAGCGTGGCCAAGTAACGACTGTTGGAACTTACACGAACGGGGCGACAAGTCGGGTGTTGAGCTGATCCTTGTCAACCACCAGCGCCTAGGGAACCGCTACTCGCGTCATTTCCTAATCCGTCCATCACGCAAATCCCACAATCGAAAACGAGTATAAAATCCAAGATACAACATGCCAAGTACTTTGAGCTACTGTCCTGGCGTTCGATCCTCTCATCGCCCGAGCTACCAAAGTCTCCGCAATAAAAGAGTCCAAATGTCAACGGCACTTCCAAAGAAACCGAAAACTACACTATGGGTGGCTGGTCAATGACCACTGGCTGAGTGGAACACTGCTTGGCTCCACGTATGACGAGCTTGACACATCCGGCCATTGGGGATCCAGAAGAATCTCCAGTGTATATTGACCAGCGGGCAAACTGACCACGAGTACCGTCACACCCGTGTTCGGCTGATCGGGCCACCCAGTCGGGGTAGGGGGGTCAGTGGACAAACGCACAGCCTCCATAGTGGAGAATTGAGCCCCTGCTGGAGGATTCAATAGGGTGGCCTCCAACGTGTTTGATCCGATGGTCAACGTGGCGGTCAAGTTGTTGTTGCCAAGTGTAACAGTAGCGTTAGTGTGTGCTCGCCACATGACGGACGCCGATGCGTCGATCTCATCTTGGATAAGCACTTGCTTGCGACTGTTTAGCACACGAATCCCGCGTGAAAAAGACGTCCTATACATGTGTTATAACCCCCGCGACGATAGTGGTGACAACGGACTTACACATTGAAATATGCACTGGCCAAGTTGGCGGTGAAGTACGCCGTCGAATCGCTAGGTACGTCGAAGACAGTGCTGGAGCCCTGAACGGTCCCAGCAGAATCAAAATTCACAGTCGGCGCAGCCAACACATTTTGGTTGGCCGCATCAACAAGGATCGTGTTCTGACCTTCCGTCCGCTTGCGATAGTATAGCCACCTGTCGCTATCCTGCGCGTCGCTGCTGAAGTAGCCCTCAGCGACATAATCACCATCGCCAAGTTCTCCAAACCAACGACTTCCCAGGGCATCAACCACGAAATCACCACAATCGAGGTCGTTATGCGTCTGATGACCCTGAAGCGTCCCAGCCTTCATCGCGACAAACAGCGCATTCTCGTCCGTCCAGGAGGACCGCATTGAAGCCCATTGATCGGTGCTGTTGTCGAAGAAATGGTCGAGAGCGAGACCATCCCAAAATGCTCCATAAACCGTTGGGTCATACCAGAACATGCTCCACGGATCTGCAGCATCCACCTGGTCGCGCTGGAAGAGCTGGTATTGAGGCATGTCATAGTGGTCACCATAGAAGAACATGGGGTTAGCGGTTGCTGTGTACTTGTTTGGGCCAGTGTCGCCATAGTTGAAAAGAGAACCAGGGCCGGTGGAATACATGTGGAAGAGCCCGGAGAGCTTCATGCCGGGGTTTACGTCAAGAAGGTTGTATGCGGAACCAGTGGCAGTTAGGAGGGAGGACGCCATTTCAGCGTGACCTGTCGAACCGAAGTACCAATAATCGTTGGTTTCCGGCCAAGTACCATCACTGGTAGGTGAGAGGGCACAGTTCTCAACTGCATTTGTAACCGTCATACTGAGGAGTTGTTGGGCAATGCCAGTGGTGTCATCTCCGAAAATGGCTAGCGAGCCCATGGTGAGACCATTGTTGCAAACGCAATTCCAGTTACCCTCCGTGTTGTTTCGCCACCAACCATAGTATAACGGATCGTTAGCATCGTCGTACGCAATAACACCATTGCTAAGCCCGTATTCGATCATTGTGAAGCGGATGCTTTCGAGCTGGTCCGAGGTCCACTGATCATATAACCAGTCGTAGGCGATGCCGTAGGCCGCTGTTAATTCTGCAGTGTCAAGGAAATGGCTGGGGTTCCATCTGGTGCTATTATTAGGTCCCCAACCATCTGTCAAGTTGCCAGCAGCATTCTAAAGGTACGTGTGAAATGATGATGATTAGATATCGAACGATAGACAAACCTGGAGCTCGGTCCAAACCCTGTCAAGCCATTTTGTATCATTGGTCATCCGATAGACGTATGAAAATGCCTTGACACGTTGCTTGACCTGTCGAGCGGGGTCCAGAATACCATTGCCACTGTCCATGACATATGGAACGGGAGACAGGCTCATATATTGTGAAGCATTTAAAAAGATAGTTTCATTCCAGGAGGAAAGGTATGGGTCGTTTTGGATCAAATTAGGAAGGGCCTGCCACTTGTATGAAGGTGCGATAAGACGGGGACGATCGGAGCGAACTTGAGTCGGGCTAGGGTTGGAAGGCTGGAAGGGGTCTTGCGGCCAGGCAACGTCAGCATCCGAAGTGGAGACGAATGTAGGGATGGTGAAGGCTGCGGTATTGGTCTATTCGTAATTGTGGTTAATGGTTAATAACATGAGCAAAAGATGTGAGGGATACGGACGGTAGCGGGATAGAGCGGGAGCATGTAAAGACTATCAGTGCCCGTTGCAAATATGCCGATAGCATTCTTGGCCTCGATGGCGGAGGTGGCAGCGCTGTCGGCCGAAGAATTCTTGCTAGCACGAGAGCCAAGAACGCCACCAAGGATGGCACCAGCAATTACGAGGACAGCGACGGGGACGCCGAACTTGATCCAGTTGCTGACCGTTTTCTTCTGTGGTTGTTGCGGAGTGATATAGCCGGTGGATGAGTTGTAGTATGGGTCACCAGAACCATACGGGGTATTTCTGCTGACTGAGGAGTAGTCGGCAGCCATGCTAGATGGTGAACCGGTGATGTAGCCTGAAGACAAGACAAGTAAACGAGAGACGAGGATGGGAAGAAAAGACTGAAACCAGCGGGACAACGAGGAAGGAGGAAACAAACCTGGCAACCATTGGCAGGTTCACACGTGTCAAATTTATGAAAACGCTTGGCCCAGACGTGCTCAGTATCTGATCTTCCCCACTCAGGTGCAGAGTAGCACGATGACACCGTGACGGCGATGCCATTTCGTCCGACTTGCGACCTACGGGCTTGTTGTCGATTTCATGGTTTCGGGCTGCTGCCCGCGCAGCCGCGTCAATATTCAGAATCAGATGAGTCTCGCCGCTGGCCAAGCACCCCATAGCAAGCAACCCACACATGGCCCTGGCCTGCCAGAACCGATGGAGAGTTGTCTCATACGGCCATTGGCATTACTTAGTTTCTGCTTCGAGCCCCCTAGTAGTGTGTAATAGAGCCCGAGTCTGCGCTACACATTCAACTTGCATGAACCTCATGTCGACAACTCGGCTCACATTCGATGAAAACAAGACTAATCTCATAGGTCTGCACACAGTCGCACTAATCTTTAGAGCATGGTATTCACCGGGTCACTACTCTCCATTCCTTCATCATAGACATTGGAGGTATCAATCGAATCTGAGCAATATCACGACCTAACGATCCGTGTTGACCTCGCTACCAGTAAATCTTACCGATCCCGTTTTTCGAGGCATTTATCGCGGCAAGAAAAAACATGAAGGCGCGTCCATTGAATTCAACGTGCCAGTGACATGCAAGTACTGATGGTGGTTTAAAGATGACCTTGACATGATGCTAGAGCGATCGTACCTTGCTGGCGTCAAGTCGATGATCATTACAGGGGGTAGCTTGCACGAGTCCGAGCTTGCGTTGAGCCTTGCACACCAAAAAGGTTGGTTCCCAAGTCTGTCACCTTTGTTTGGCGTCATGCCCTTCTCCTGCTCCGCTCGCAACAGGGCTCTATGCAACCGTCGGATGCCATCCAACACGCTCAGGGGAGTTTGATCGACATCCCGGGGGCCCAGATGCTTATCTGCTTGCGTTGGACAAGCTCATCGGCGACAATCTGCAGCCGAGTGGGAGAGTAGTTGCGATCGGGGAATGTGGTTTAGGTGACCATCCCACATTCTCCTGGACGTACAGGAGGGATTCACATCCTGTAGATTATGATCGAACCCATTTTGCACCCATAGAAGTGCAGCAAAGGCATTTTCGTGAGTGCCAAGTGCCATAATACGAAGGATGCTCCAAGACATGTATCTTGTGGGCAGGCGCACAGCTCGTACTAGCCAGGAAATACCACCTTCCTCTATTTCTCCATTCTCGGGCTGCTCATGTTGACTTCGTCAAGATCCTCAAAGAGGAGGGGTTTGGTGAGGATGGAGGGAAGTCTGTTGGTGCCAAAGGTGGAGTCGTGCACAGCTTCACTGGAAGCAGCGAAGAGGCTGCAGAGCTTGTGAGCACTCTTCACACCAGCAAATTTGACAATCATGTAAAGGGGCGAAAGATTGGCATGGGATTCCACATTGGGGTCAACGGATGTTCCATGAAGACTGAACAAAATCTCGAGACATTGAAGACCATTCGTCTAGACAGACTCTTGCTTGAAACCGGTAAGGCAAAAAGCACTGTTAGACCGTGCTGAACCGGACTGTCGTAGATGCGCCATGGTGCTCCATGACAAGTACACATGCCTCGAAAGGGTATCTGGATGCCTTGCCAGCCTCGCTGCGCTCCCGTTATTTTCCTGCGGCGGTTCGGCCAGAATCATTTGTCCCCGGCAAAGCAGTCAAGGGCCGGAACGAGCCATCTTCAATCGGAGGGGTCGCATGGGTAGTGTACAACTTGAATGACACGATACCATTTGAGAAGGTAATAGAAACGGTGTACAAGAATACTGTACAGCTCTTCTCTCTTGATGAACTTGCTTAGTTACGTATATTGTGACCAACTATTTCCTGGACTTGAAACTGGAGCTTTGACAGCAAGCATGTCAAATCCGACACTCAGTAGCTCCACCCTTTATAGTGCCCTCTCCGTCGTCGGACTTGGCTGGTATGTGGTTCTGTGGTCCATTGGTTTACTAGGATGCAGGATAGGGTGAGCCGGCCGCTATTCGAGAAGGCAACAGTTTATGCTGACTGCGTTTGCAGTCGTACACGATATCGTCTCCGTCCTCGTTCTCCTCTCTCAACGTCCCCGAACGCACCAGGCGTCTCGATTTTACGACCTCTCAAAGGCTTGGATACCAACTTGTACGAGAACTTGGAATCCACATTCTGTCAGGAATACCCGAATTATGAGATCTTGCTCTCTGTTGCGGACGAGGACGACCAGGCTCTGACGGTGGTTAGAGAACTGATGAGCCAATACCCTCAAGTGAATGCCAAGATCATCGTCGGTGCGCATGTCACGCCCATGGTTACATCTTTCACAAACTCATGTATTCCGTTTACAGGCGAGGAGGTTGTTGGCGTCAATCCAAAAGTGAACAACCTCATGAAGTCCTACCGGCAGGCCACCCACGATATCCTCTGGGTGATTGACTCCAACATCTCAGTTGCGCCTGGAACGCTTGCACGCGCGGTAGATATCCTTACTGAATCCCCCATGTCGCAGAATCCTTGCAAGAAACGCGCAGCTCTGGTTCATCACGTTCCCTTTGCGACAGAATACGAAGGATATCTTGGCGCACAGGTCGAAGCAGCGTTTTTGAATACCAACCACGCGAAAATGTACCTCGCGATCAACACTGTGGCAATCGAGTCTTGTGTCGTCGGGAAATCGAACCTCTATCGTCGTTCCGACTTGGAGAGGGTCAACGGATCACTAAAGCCTCGCAAGGAATCGGATCCGATGGAGGGGGAGCATGGGCTCGCAGCCTTTGGATCTTTCTTGGCTGAGGACAACATGATCGCCAGTGCCCTTTGGCATGAGCTCGATGTTCGACACGACCTTTCTTGCGACGTTGCACACAACGCGATAGGCAAAATGACGTTGGCCGATTACGTCTGGCGCCGCGTTCGATGGATACGTGTTCGCAAACACATGGTCCTCGCGGCTACTATTCTCGAACCATTTACAGAGAATCTGGTGGCAAGTTCCATAGCTGCTGCGAGTGCCAAGTACCTTTTCGGCGTGTCACCGTGGATCTTTTTGCCTATCCATCATCCTGTGTGGCTTTGGGTTGACTTGGACGTCTACGAGTCGCTCGCTGGCTATCCACTTCCTGCGCATGAACGCTGGAAGTTTATTGCGGCGTGGTGCATCCGAGAGATGTTGACACTCCCTATATGGATGTTGGCCGTGTGCGGAGACGAGGTTACATGGAGGGGCAAGCGATACCAGGTTTTGCGGGCTGGGCAGGTACGGAGGAGGGCGACGGACGGCACCCGCAAGGGGTTCTGGAGACGGTGGTGGCGTCAGGAGGGGGATCCCTTATCTGAGTATGAATCCCTGCCCGTAAATGAGGCGCTCTTGATGTAATGCGACTGGATTGCGATTTACAGCAACGATAAGTATTACGATCATATTATAAGTGATACACATACGGGACGTGATGATTAGAATGTACAGGAAAATGAGCAAGGTTGATGTATGCATACAAAGGATGAGTGGATGTCATGAAAGGCGAGATTGTGTATGTGGTAGGTCCGTGGAGCCAATGGGAGAATCAAGAAGAGCGGCTCTTGCCTCGTCCTGACTTTGCTTTGCCAAGAGACGGAAATTGTGAATCATGACCACTTCATCAAAGAAGGTATCGGACCATTCGTCAGCTGCGCACACGTCCAGGGCCGACGTTCGGATCCTCATATCCCGGCCATCGCACGTGATCTTGCACAAGGAGGATTCTAGATTAGAAGAGGCAGAAGGCTGTGGGCTTTGGCGGGAGTCTCGGGCATCTTTCTGGCGTTGATTGGAAAACCAGTTCTTGACTTGATGGTACTCTCTTGGAGGACGGTGAGAGGACGAAGAGCATGAGGGAGATGCACGTACCTCTGTATGATGATGCCGAGCTGGGAGACCCAGGCTTCATCTGGATAGGGGGAGATCTCGTCGTAAACCATCTGCATGACCATTCTCTGGCGGACGGTTGCGGGGGTCTTGCCTGTGGAGGGGATTGCGAGGGCGCGAGACTTGAGCTCGCGGACTCTTGCATCGCGTTCGGAATGGGGCTTTGGGGGTGCGAGCGAGCCGGGGTGCTTCTGGACCCTTTTCCTGAGGTTGTCTTCGGAAGCGCCGCGGGCATGGGACTTTGATCGGGTGGAAAGAGAGGGTGGATGTGGCCTGGACTTGTCTGAGAGGGGGGCTCGGCTTCTGAGGGAGCGCCTGGAGAGAGGGTCGTGGAGGAGGAGAGACTCCTGGGATGAGCCGACGTGGGGCTCGACGTCCATGTCTACAGAGGGATCCCTGGACGAGGAGGAGACGGGGCTATCGGCGGTGAGGCTGTCTTCGTGGCCATTGAAGGAGGAGAGGGCGCCTGGCGACGACAGGGTGGAAGAGGACACGGAGAGGGCTGGATGCATGGATGAGCTGCGAGAGAAGGGAGGACGATAGAGAGAATACCTGGCGAGCTGTGGACAAAGCGGACAGCGATGTATGTAAGTTGCAGCCCTTATCGGCCCGTTTAGGCACTCCACCATGGCCGACAACGATCGCGCCAGGCAGCGCATCGTCGCCTCCGTGTTCGACAAGCGCAACGCCGCCGCAGACGTGCACGAGTCCTACGTCGCCCACATCAAGATATGGGAGGACGCCGGCGACGGCCAGGGAAAAAAGCCACGCTACATCATCATCTCCCGTCCGTGCACCCCACCCCATCCCCGTCCTGCTGACCCCCATCCCAGGCGCCGCCGACAACACCGGCTTCATACACAAGTCCAAGCTCAACACCAACGGCTCCTTCTCCGTCGGCAAGACCTGGAAGCTCGCAGAGCTCAGAGGCCTGCAGGTTATCAGCGTGCGTTCCCTCCCCCCGTTCCCCCCGCCATTCACGCACCCGCAACCAGTCGATCTCGTTCAACGTCACCCTTGCGAGGACCTACAAGTGGCAGACGGAAAACGCCCCCGACCAGACCGCATTTGTCAGAGCCATCGTCGACCTCTTCCGTTCCCTCGTCGATGCTCCCCTCCATCTCGTCGGCGTGGACGAGACACCCAGTAAGCCACAGCAAGTCCTCCCTAGCTCACAGCCAACAGCCCCCACAGCAGATGGAGACCCCCCCGGCGACTCGTCCTTGCTTTCCACACCCCCAAACCGCTTGCTCATACCCCTGGACAGTGCACAAGCTCCCCAGACTCCCCATTCTCACATTCTCAAGACCCCTTCACGTTCCGCATCGCCTGCGGGTTCCACGAGGAACCATTCCACGAGGGAATCCGTAGTCTCCAATGCTTCAGGTCTCCGCCCGCCCTCTCCTTCCGTCCCTTCACATCAATCGCCGTTGCCCAGTGCCTTGAGACCAAGACTCGGCCGTCGTCCATCCGTCAAAACACCTCCTCCTTCCGCCGCAGGTGCTGCGATGGCTCTTCCATCCAGTCTCGTGCCTGCTCGTGTTCATGCCACATCCCCTCGTCCGTCCCTTCCAAGTCACGTGCCTGCCAGGCCATCCCTCGACTTGCCTCGTACCTCGAGCCCATCTTCGGCGCATCTGATGGAATCACATCATCCCGCGCACTCCGATTCGCCCGCATCCACGTACAAGCCTCTATCACGTACCGTGACCCCAAAGCCTCCCGAGACCTTGCAGATGCGTCGAGAACACAATAACCGCGTCTCATTCTTCGACCCTGCAAACCAAGCTGCCCTTGACCGGCTCGTGGCAGGTGATTGGGGCTCTGAGGAGGATGCCGAAGGCACAGAGGAGACCACAGAAGCAACGATGATCAGTGTCGAGGAAATGCTTGAAGGTTATGAATGGGCAAGTGACGACATGTTCGGCCGAAAGTCTGCAAAGGGCGCTGCAGACCTGGTCGAAGCTCGTTTGCTTGATGAGCTCATGGCATTGGAGAAGGTCGGCTGTCTGACTTTCGATCGTTTTTAGCTCGGCGAGTGACTTCCTCCTTAGGCTAACATTCACTCTTTCTTGGAATCTGATGATCGGGTAAACGTCGTCATCAAATACTTGGACGAGGCTCTTGGGGAGGTCGATGCCATGGACAGTTTGATATCCTCGTACAAGATCCATTTAAACGTCAGTAAACCACGGGCGACTCTTCTCTTGCTCTGACCAGTTTAATAGGCTGTGGGAGATGATATCTCTTTCATCCAGTCGCAACGACGCGGTTTACAAGTCCAAATGCAAAACCAAGGCGTGCTCCTCAGTGAACTCGAAAACTTGCTTGTATGTAGCTCGCCTAGCACACCTCCAGCGTATTCTGATGGCATGCACGCTTAGAAAACAGTCCAAGTTAGTCAGGAAGCATTGGTTACACTTACCCAAGAGTCTCTCGAGAAACAAACTGGAATACAACGGCTCGAAGAAGCCGCCACGGAACTCTATAAAGCACTCCAGGCCAGTCAGGATACAGGTCAGGGCTTCAATTGCCCAAGTCACCTGATCTGATTTCTTTCCTCAGAAATGGCTGCTACCATGGAAAGGCTGGACGAGTATAGGATGTATAACGCTCAGTTCTGCAAACGCATATTCGATTACCTCTCCATCATGATAGTCGCTCAGGTCAGTTCGATCATTATGCAGTATTAGATTGCAGGTGCCTCTTACCGTTTCAAGTCCAAACTCATTCTTGATGATAACGGCGGGATTGCCCGACCGAAAGGACGTGGACGACCGGTCATATTTAACCATCAAGGCATGGAGTCCTATCTTGGCAGATATGCTGGCCTCCTCTTGTATCTGAAGGAGATGGACGAAACGGTGTACTCAAAGTTTTGTGCTGTACGTCACTTGGGGGGTGCAAGCTACCGTAACTAATCCATTGTCTTTCAGGCGTACTTCTCAGCAGCCAGCGACCTTCACAACAGCCAGATGAAGGGTATATTTTCGATTTATGCAGGCATGCTGAAGAAGGCTCCCGAGGAAGACGTGGAACAAAGTAAGATTTGTGTCGGTTTTGCCTTTCGCTTTAACCCGCTTTTCAGGTTTTGCACAGAATCATACAAGTGCAAAAGGAGGTGCTATTCGTCGCGCGGGCACCATTGTGCGTGAGACACGAACCCGAGAACGAGAGCGAGCCGGACAAGGGGCTGAAGAGTACGGAGCAGCCGACGTTCGTATCTCCGTTGAATGCGAGAGATTGGCCTCGTTCTCACTCGGACACAGGCGCTTGGTTACATTCTGGAGCAAATTGCCCCTCAGATTTACCGAGAAAGCGACTTTATTGCAGATTTTCTTCAGATCAATGACGCTGGTCTCACCTTTGCTGATTACGCCGGTCTGGACAATTACTTCCGGCGCCAGGCGGCTAGGGGTGCTGGCCTTAGTCAATCCACCACAAAACTAGTGCGTGGTGCGATGGACTTGATATTTGGTTTCCTGCCTACCGAGTTGAAACAATGGATTGATATCGCTGTTGCCAGAGATGCATTGTACGTATTTTCCTTGTCGATGTGCACATGCGCTCAGATCAAAGGCAGGCAACTCGTCGGCGTTATCGCTTGTCTGGAGCGCTTCCTTGCGGAAGCTGATGAACGTGGCAATACTTTTTTCCTTCAAATACTAGAAAAACAACACCTGCGACTGAAAGGAGCGTTTGATCGTCATACTGTGAGCTCGCTTGCTAAACGAGATCGACATGATCGCTTATCACGTGCCTCAGAATCAGCAAATCAAAATGGTCGATGAGACGAAGTTGACGAGTAAGAAACGCAAAGGCGTGGCTCACTTTATCAAATATTTCCCAGTCTATGTGGGCCGTGTCGAGCAACAGCTAGTCGGCGCGGATGGAATGGAGGTCCGGGCACATGTTGACTCGGCATACGAGAAGATCGTGCACAGCATGTTCGAATGTTTGAAGCACATGGCAACATTGGATGGCGACGGTGAAGACAAGGGCCAGCTCAACTATCACGTGCTGATTGTTGGTGAGTGCCATGAGCAGGAACATCTTGGTGCACATGGCTGATCTGCGCAGAAAACATGCATTACTTTGTTGCAGAGATCTCCCCGTTGGAAACAGGTTCCGTTAGCGGATTCTTGAAGCAAGCCGAGGCTATCTACAGCGAGAACTTGGCTGCATATGTCAGGATTGTACTCAGGAGACCCTTCGCCAAATTGATTGTGTGTGGGGCCCTTGCTTGCGTAGCACATGAGCTAATAGTGAATTTACAGGAATTCTTTGAGGGACTGGAGAGGCTTTTGAAGACCACCGCGCCGAGTGAAGTCCAGAAGAACCCTAATTATAGTAAATCGTCCTTGAAGAGGGTGCTGAAGGAATTCGATGGCAAGGACGTCCGCAAGCACATTGATGTGCTTTTCCGACGAGTGGAGAAACACTTTACGGAAGCAGAGGAGAAAACCACGAGAGAGGAGAGTAGCGGCATCGCGCCGGGTACGGTGATGGTTGGGGCGTGGAAAGCGTGCGAAGAAGAGCTACAACGCATGACGGAGAGCTTTAGTGCAAGGATATCACAGTGCTACGGTGATAGCGGTATATCCATGGAGTATGCCTCGGGCGATGTCGAGAGCGCCTTTAAGAGGCACCGACTTGATTCATAGCTAGTTACTAGTCTATCTGATCAATCTCTGATATACATGAGATTGGTAAACTAGTCAATCACAGCGGGGATCTCAGTTGTCCTGGACCTCCTCGTGCACACCGCTGCCAGGTGCATCGGTTGTGTCCTTGGGAGCGAATGCAGCCACGACCGAGGGCCCGTAGGTAGTCCAAAGGCCCTTGAGATGGTCGACAGGGGCGGGCTTTTGTGCGTCTCCGGTAGGGGAAGACTGGGTCTTGTTCAAGAAGCTCCAGACAAGGTCAAGGAGGGCGGCGATGCGAGTCCGACAAAAGGTAATAACATTGGTTTGTGCGGAAATCATGGCAACATCGAAATCTGCCTCGTGCTTTGAGAACCACGGCTCCAAACAAGTTTTGTAGACATAAGCAGAGCCCTGGAGGGGAGTTGTGGGGAGGTAAGGGTGGGGCATGGAAAGAGAACGAACCTGGGTCTGGGGGAGCGAAATGTACAACAGAAATATGGTCCTCAGCTCCCAATAGAAGGGCAGCCTGGGGTGTGTTTCAGGACAGGAGGGTGTGGATGAGAAAGGAAGGACAGACCAGGACAGAAAAAGACCGAGGGATTGCTCGAATGCGATGAAGGCACCGATGACAGCCCAGTACGTGGAAAGTGCCTGGAGGGTGTCAGCGGAAGCAGAGTGTGCCAGGGCCTTGTATGTGGAGTAGGATGGCAGCGCGAACGCAAACCAGGCGCTGTGGACGAGACATGAGGTGCGGGGATGGGAATGGCGTTGAAACGTACCAGAGGACGTGGGAGACGAGGGACATGAACATGGCTGACGACACGTGGTCGGATACGGTTTAGTCACACCCGGGATTTTTATTGACGGCTGTTTGCTGCACCTTATCTGCGCGCCCACCTCATCCCCCCCCATGGATCCCCCTCTCACCAAGATGGAGGACAAGCAGAAACCCGACCTCAAGCCAAAGACCCTCAACCGCGTCCCCCGTGCGTCCCCCCCCCTCCTCCCCCCCCCTCGCTGACCACCCCAAAGGCGCCTGCGTATATATCTTCCCCCTCCTCAGCGCCCCCATGCTCACCCCCAATACAGAATGCCTGTCGCAAACAAAAGATGCGCTGCGAGGGCGCAGACAACCCCCCCTGTCGTCGCTGTCGCCATGCCGGTTTGGAATGCCTCTTTGAAAAGCCCTCCAGAGAAGCAACCCTCACCGGCGAAGCTGGTTTGGAGTATGTCCCCTCCAGCTCCAGTGACCCGCACTTACCCCTTCTAGGCGAATCCGCAGTCTCGAGACCCACGTCGCCGAGATTAGAGTGACCCAGGCCGCAATTCAGAACACGCTCCTCGAAATCGTCGCCCACTTGCGCGGAACCGGCTCTTCCACCCATCGCTCTCCCTCGACATTCTCTCCCGGTCACTACACCCAGTCTCCCACCATTCCCTCCGTGGGATCACCACCCGTCTCCGCAACCCCGAACGGTTCACATATCGGCGACCACAGCATCCATCGCGGCCCTCCAACTCCGACAGCGTACCATCCATCCATACAACCCATCCTCAACCCCTCCTCTCGAGAGCTCCGGTCTTCCGGGTCTCACCCACCCCTTGCTCCACACGTCCAGCCAACCGTCGGGGACTTCCACTCCCCACAGCTTCCTTCACACACCAACTCCGCCAGTGCTCAGCCGTTTTCCTTTCCTCCATCAGGGGCTGTCCTTCCTCCCTTTTCAAGTATCGGCACAATTGGCACCGGCACTGCCCAAGGGCCTTCTACTGCACGATATCTCGATGATTCACAACGCTCGCACGGCAGCAGGAACTACCAGGTATCCGCACCTGCGGGCGCAAAGCGTACATTCCCACCTTCATCAAATGTCACCAGCGCCGATTCGTCTGACGTCGAGGACGAGGACAATGGCGAATTGCCAGCTTCGGGTCTGGTCGCACCTTGGGAGGTCTTGCGAGGCTTGGCGGACGTCGCAATCGAGAGGGCTGCCAAGGTCAGTACCAGCATCCCCCTGAATCCGTTCTTTGAACGATCCGATGATGTCTGGTACAGGAGAGTGGAGAAGCAAGCAGCGAACCCCAGAGTACCAGAACACCTTCCCCTGAGCGACAGAATCGACCTACGAAAAGAAGGAAGATTCGTCACAAAGCTCCACGTGGGATGGTATTCCCCGATGGTAGGTGTCTAGGCTTATACTATGAAACTCGACATAAATCAGCGCAGTTGTCACGCAGAACCTTGTACCTGAGCACGAGGCTCGCGAGTTATTCCGAATGTATAGTCGCACTTCCCCCGGTTTACGTTACAGCTAACCCATCCTGGCAGATTTTATGCTGGTTGCTCTACATTCTTACCCGTTTTCGATTCTCGAGTCGATACTTTTGACGCCCTCCACCACCGCTCTCCGTTTGCGGTAGATGCCATTTGCATGGTAGGGGCTCGCGTGCGTGATGGAGGAGGTCAGTTTGTTCTCAACCTGTCGAGTCTTCTCACGATCTATTCGCAGGAACACCAAGTGAAACATACAATCGATGCTTGGATGCGGTCCGGGACATATCGCGTGCTACTCTCTTCTCCCCTGTGACCAAAGTGGAAGCGATTCAAGCCATGAGTGAGCATTTTATTGTATTGAATCTTTGTCGGTGGTGATAATGTTCTTCTAGTTCTCGTATCAGGTTGGTCTGATAATGGCTGGCTAAGCGGTGGTCATGCCGTACGGATGGCAATGGAACATTGTCAGCTTCTTTTCTCGTGTTCTTCCGACACTGGTCTCACGGAGCTTACAGCATTGCATAAAGCATGGCCGAAGTTGCTTCGGCGGATGCAGAACAGAGCTAAAGGCACGGATGGGTCCGAAGACCGTGATCTGGTCATCGCCTCCCGTACATGGTTTTGTTTGTACCTGTTCGAGCACCAGTAAGCAGTCGTCATATATATCGATAGTGTGTCTACAAGCAAGGTTTCAGGTTGTCCTATGGCACTGGCCGTCCAGCCATCCTAAAAGAGGATGAGAGTATCTGGCAGTGTCGTCTACTTTTACAGCATCCCCTTGCAATCGAGGACGATATGCGTCTTGTCTCTACTGTGGAGCTCATGGCAATTCGAGAGTATGTTCACAACAAACTTTCACCTTTTGATCGCCCCGTGGATGAAGCTACGTTTGACGTCCTTCAACGAGCCGATTCGGACTTTCAAAATTGGTACAAGACATGGGACCAGGCTTTTTCCCAGAAATATGAGGATGCAGGTGAGCCGCGATCCTTGGTTGGTATGCGGTTACCGTAGTGCAGCCGTCAGCCTTTTATCGTCAAAGCCTGCAAATCCAACAATTACATGCGGAATTGTTTCATAATGCAACAGCGCTGCGAGGTATCAATGGCCCGGAAGACGTGCAGAAGATGCCAAAAGCGCAGAGGGATCTCGCGATTCGCTCCATTCGAATCGCACGCCGGGGCATAGACATCACTGTCAATTCTCCTTCGTACAGCGAAGGCATGAAATACGGTGGGTCGACCCATCCTCTTATGTTTACGACGCGTAACCCTTTGTAGCTGTCCATTACACCCACGCTACTGCCACATTTACCGCCTCTTTTCTTCTAAGACTGTCCCGCCTTTTGTAAGCACTACCAATTTCAGTGCAAGTTCGAATATATATAACGTATTCTCTTTAGCCCAAATGATTGCGACGTACAGGACATCCGATCGCAGGTCGAACGATTGACAGCTCTGATATCTCAAAGTAAGTCCTCAGTCGCGTCCGTGTGCTTTTCTGACGTTATCAACCCAGTCCCCGGGAAGCGTTACGCTCTAACACTCCAGCTCATGCTGAAGAGATGGCAGAAACGGAAAGCTACACGTTCCCGGAAGATATCACGTGACCCTCAACGTACGACGCCCATGATCGAACAGCAGCACCTAGGTGAAATGAACCATGAACCGTTCTCACCTACATATGATCAGTCGTTCGAAAGCCCCGAAGCGATACCTCAAATGCAAACGGGGATGATGCCCCTCCCTGTTGCTGATGTGGACAGCATCTGGAGGGGATTTGAAACGACTTCCAACGAACAGCTGCCTGTCTGGATATCCGACCAAAGCTTAGGTGGTAGCACATTCTCGCAGCAAGGCATGAATGCCTTCCTTCTCCCCACAGATTACCTCCCGCCTGCACAACAAATATGGTAAAATTCTCAGATTTGCCATGGCATGGACAGCGTCTAGTATTATTGCCGTATGCCTCTCGTCCTGTACAGTCATCCCGAAACCCGCTATATATATCCCTCTACCTTACTGTATCATCGTGTCACCTTGACCAGTGGCTTCGGGTAAAGGCATTCAAGATCAAGTCGAGTTTGTGCTGGCCGTTCTTGATACATACACAACTAATCCATGATTTCCGTGCAGGTCTCTGAGGATTGGTCTGATTTAAAACTGGACTAGGACCAAATCCCGGGCATCATGTCAGTCTAAATACGACGCCAACCTGTATTTCCCTCAGGACTAGTTCTCTTCCTTGACAACCTCTTGAGTCGCTTGTCGCTGCCTTATCATGTCGAGCAGCCCATCAGCGAAACAGCGCAAGCGCCCCGAGACATCCGGAATGATCAACTTTCCTTGGATTCCATACCGCGAGAGTCCCGCGGACACTCTTCCCTTTCACTCTACGACTGGCAGACGACATCTGGGAGCAGATCCGAATCTGATGTTTGGTAAGCTCGAAGAAGAAGCTGAGAGGCACTCCAAGAGAACGCCTTTTTTCTCTTTCTTGCCCGGTCGCCCGAAACACCCTCCGTCGCTGGATGACGAGTTATTTTCCAAAGCAAAGACTTCGCAGTCGACGCCAAACTGGCCGAGCTCCTTCGACGTCCCCGAAGATAGTGCTCCCCGAGATCACGCAGCACTTCATGCTCCGACTCTCG
The DNA here is from genome assembly GCA_038089495.1 of Xerocomellus dryophilus. NCBI lineage: Eukaryota > Fungi > Basidiomycota > Agaricomycetes > Boletales > Boletaceae > Xerocomellus > Xerocomellus dryophilus. The sequence goes on from JBBPKY010000001.1 coordinate 131,848, forward strand.
AGACTGTACCTGATCGCCTCAAAGAGACGGAAGGTCGGACGTTTTATAAAGGGGGAAAACTGCCACTCGCCATCATCATGAAGCGGAATAAGATGGAGGCGAGAATTATAAAGCATGTGCAAGGTATGATCTTGAAACCTCAATCTGTCGAGTTGATGACACGGAACCCAGATATTGACAAACGCCGCAAGTTCATCCTCACGTTAGCAAAGAGCTTGCTCACTTTCGGCTCGCCCTCTCACCGCATCGACACACAGCTGAGCACAGCGTCCAAAATACTCGATGCCAAAGCAGCTTTTGTGCACATTCCGGATGTCATCATTGTTACGTTTGGAGATGACGATGTGGCGTCCATCGAAACTCACTTTGTCAAGGCCAAGGGTCAAATCGCTTTAACCCCATTGCACCGGGTGCACCTCGTCTATCGCAAGGTACTACATGATGAGATGACGGTTGAAGACGGAACACAGGAGCTTAAAGAGATACTCCATGCCCGCGCCATCTATTCACTCTGGCCACGGTGTTTCTTTGCATTCCTCACGGCTGCCATGATCTCTGCGATGGTATTCGGAGGCTCTATCATCGATATGTGGATATCTGGACTATGCGCCTGCGTTCTCCAGTATTTGGGTCTCGATGCGGCGTCAAAGAGTGCTACGTACGCCAATGTTTACGAGTGAGTCACCGGTCAACCAGACGAGGCATCCCCGCTTACCTGCCCACAGGATATCAATCGCAATTCTTGTTTCCTTCATCTCACGAGCACTGAGCACGATCCCCGGAGATCTCTTCTGTTACAACGCCATTTCCGCCGCTGGCGTTGTTCTCATCCTGCCAGGTTTCACCATACGTGAGTGTTTCAGACTTCACCCGGCTAATTTCCACCAATTGGTCTGTAGTCATTAGTGCGCTGGAACTGACGTCGCGCAACATTCTCTGTGGATCTGTAAGGATGGTTTACGCAATCATATACACACTCTTTTTGGTGGGGCATGAATCGTCAAAGATTTAATTCTGCTCTTCTGACCACAGAATCTGCCTTGCTTAGGGTTTCGGGTTGGCCATCGGATCCGACATTTATCTTGTTATCAATCCCCGTGCGCGGCGAGCTCTCGAGAAGAACCAGACACCGAGTTATACAATGCTACATGGTTCTTTTCAGGCTGAAAATGGCACCTTTCCACTCGGAGAGGCGGTATTTGGGTTCGCCAAGGCTGCGTCCCTTGACAAGAACTATTTGCTAAGAGGTACAGTAACCCCAAACTGCGTTTGTATACCGCGAGATGTCCAACGATATTCCAAGGCTGTCACAGGGAACCGGATTGGCCGTGGTGGCGACAACCTCTTCCGTGGTGGCTCTTGCCCGCTCTGGTCCCAACCTACTCAGTTGCTTCATCGCTGGCAAACATGCAGAGATTTTGGAGCTGGCAGCTTCTGGTGATGGTCATCCTCGCATGTGTGGCATTCACCGCCAACAAACTGGGTAATGTCTTCTTGCCTGATAGTGGTGACCTCGTGTCCGCCATCGGGGCCTTGATCATCGGTCTTCTTGGCAATTTCTACTCGCGGATTGTTCATGGGACAGCCTTTACTTCGATGGTTACAGGCGTTCTTTTCCTCGTGCCCGTACGTGGACGGATAGATCTCTGCTTGCCGCTCTCACAGTCTTTCTTTCAGTCTGGCATCGCGCAGGGAGGAGAGCTTATCGATACTGACCCGACCTCGACGGACCAGTACTCATCAGGCTTTTCTCTAGCTGTACGCATGATTCGGGTTGCCATCGGAATAACGCTCGGTCTTTTCGCCAGCCAGATGTTTGTCTATACCTTGTGGCGACGAAGAAATGCAGCCCACTTTGCGTTCTGAAGGCGAGTTATGGTACAATTATTAGGTATACTGGGAGCAGGTTCTCCAAAGTCGTCTATTGATTAATTACAACGAAGTCGCTTTACGAGTAAGGATTACAGTGCTGTCGGAAGATATGGATTTCATCAAGATGGAGTAAAATGAAGACATGCGTCAATCAACATAACTTAGGATCCGAACAATTGGTTCAGCTCTTCCATCCGCCGTTGCAGCATGTCAGCTTTGCTAAAGTTCTGACCCAAGGTCATATTGGCCAACTCAGTCTTTTTCCGCTGAACTTCTAGCAGGCGATCCTCTATAGAGTTTTCAATGATGAGTTTGACTGTCGTGACGGGGCGTGTCTGTCCCAGACGGTGCTATAAGATAAGCCACGAGTTAGGGGACAGCGTACGTATATCAAGTGGTAGCGTACGATACGATCAACGGCCTGATTCTCTACGGCTGGGTTCCTGTGGCATGTAGTTAAGCACCTGTGGGACGAAGGGTTAAAAAAACACATACCAATAGGGATCCATCAGGTAAACTCGCTGTGCAGCGGTGAGGTTCAATCCGACTCCACCCGCCTTCAAGCTGACAAGCAAAATTTCGCAAGCCGGGTCATATTTGAGGGCATCCATGGCTCTTGTCCGATCGTCACGTTTCATAGTGCCATCCAAGCGTTCGTAACGAATCCCAGCAGCGTCAAGAGCGTCTTCGATCCTAAAAGTGATGATGAGGATATGATTCGTCAAAATTAGCCAAGTACAGCCATACTTATCAAGCATGGTCGTCCATTGCGAACTAGGAGCCACATATTCAGCTTCTTCCCGGCTATAGAATTAGTACTTACAACACCACAGTCTTGATAATTCCATCGTCAACCCGTTTTCCCTCACCGTCTACCATCTCCACCTCGATCGAGTCGGGATCATAATTGGCAGAATATGGGTTTGCTTTGGAGAATTGGATAAGATCGCTGAGTAAAGCTTTGACTTTCGTCGATGGAATAAATTTCTCCGGGCCTGTTCCCTTTGGCTTCTTCTCCCGCTTGCCAGATTTCTTTTTGGACGACAAGTCTTGAGGTTGACAGTCAGGTCGTACTTGTATGGCGTCCTGGGGGGAAAGCCCGGTCTGACAAGCAGAACACGACCGTCGGATATCCGAGGGGACGTCTGGCCATCCAGGACATACGCACAACCTATAGCATGCAAGGCAGAAAAGGTGTTGACAGCGAGTTAGGACGAGAGATGACGTCGACGGGCTATTGGTCCTTGTCGAGGCGCGAGACGTTGTCCCCTTTGTCTTCCGACCACGCTTGGCTGCTGACGGTCCGTCGTCCATAAATACCCCACCCTCAGTAATTTGTTGAGTCTCCAGGGAAACGCAAAGTTCCTCGCCACATTCTACGCATTGCGTTGTCGCCGCTTCCCTCAGCAGTGCAACGATTGCGGCGCCACGGGACGGATTGAGACCCTCCCGTTCAATTGCAGCCGCAAGGTCCTCATAGCTGCTGGGCTCCGTCGGCTGAATACTTCCGAATTCCTTGCCCTCGACAAGCTCAAAATGATCACAGATTTGCCGCAAGCGCAAAATCTTCTGCAAGATCCCCACGTAATTCTTCATAACCTCATTTTTGTTCGACAACTCGTTGAACTCAGCTTTGGATTCCGTGAAGAACTGGTCATAAATCGTTTGCTCGTGTGAATCGAATTTAAGATACCGGAGTTCGTCTCGGCGAGGTGGAAGATTGAGAATTCTATTTCCGTTAGAGGTTTCTGTTTCTTTGGTGCGACGGAGGGTAATGCACTTCATGATGGTTTGGAGTCGAGCAACACCCAGTGACTGCCCGTACTTGACTGGAGTTCCGATGAATTCTGTCCAAATGTTCTTGTCGTCAAAGGGTTCTAGACGTAAGAACTTGATTAGTGCGAAAACGTCGTCAAGCTTGTTCTGGACAGGAGTCCCCGTCAGGCAGAGGCGACGGTCGGCAACCAAGTCGCATGAAGCACGGCTGCCCACAGTTGCAGTCTCCTTAATAGAGCTGTATCATCGTGAGCTTGCGGTCGCTAAGCATGTCTGGTAGAACATACTGTGCTTCATCAAGTACGACTCTAAACCAATGGATAGCTTGTAGAGCGCTGGTGGCCTCCACTGCAACATTCGAGAATGACTTTTTCCGTTTCATCCCTGCTCGCTTTGGCTTTGGTAACCGTACCACCTGATTTCCATGCTCATCAATCTCGACGCCTTGGAATCCCCCATCACTATCACCTTCCTCCTCGTCATCAGCTTCAAGAGAAGTGATACTCCGGGTTTGCTTTGAGTACTCAGAAGCCAACGTTGCATAGGTTGTGATAACAGCATCAAAGTCGGCTAGGAAAGCTGAGTCTGGCCGACGCGCATTCCCATGGTATACATATACCCGCAACGGACGGCCACCCATTGGACGGTAGGATGGTTTTAAGTCAGAACTGGGCTCTTGCTGGGAAAGCGTCGTCTGAGAGGGCGGTGTGACAGTACCAGACGTGTTGGTGGCCGCAGAACAGGTGATTCCACCGCCGCCAACTACCGAGACTTCTCCTCGCCAATGCTCGCGGAACTGATCCTCCCAATTTGACACCGTCGACAGAGGACAAATGATGAGGGTCGCTCGACTTTTGACCTTGATACGACATGCACGCGCATATTCGGCTTCTGCTCTGTCCTGAGCCTTTGTTGCCTTGCCTTTACCTTTTCCGGAATCGGATGCGCTAGGCATTCCCCAAACACTCCCAGAGAAATGCGCAGCAGACAAAGTATCATCAAGAAAGGTTCTGTCTGGAGGAGGGGGCGGGGGAGGCAACGGGGAAGCGGCAAAAGCACGAGCGGCATCCAAAGTGGCAGCAATGAGGGAGACACATGTGATCGTCTTGCCAAGACCCATCTAGGATAAGAAGTGCATATTCATTACGTAATACAGAAAAAAAGATAAACGCACATCATCAGCAAGAATAGCGCCTTTCGCCTCGTGTGGTTCATGAAAGAGCTCCTTTTGAGTCACGATATGAAACCATGATTGCTGTCCAGTATGAGGGTTCGCCCTGGTCTGCCACAAAGAGGAGTAGCGGCCATCACTACAACGTTTCTCGCGTTCACGCTCAAGGAGGAAAGCAAGCGCTTTCTTCTGATGGGGATAAAGAGGTGTCCCAACTTCATATGCTTTTCATAAATGAAACAAGTCAGTGGATGACGGGGTAACGAGCAAGAACAATGAATGAGAGTTACCGGGTTCAGTCTCAGGCAGCTCATCTCCGCTTCTCAGACTCTTGAAGAGTTCCTCTACCTGGCTGCGCTGAACTTCGAGCGTCTTCCCAGACACTGCCGGTGCCGTCCAACGAGAGCTACTGCCCCCTGGACCAGAGTAACTGGGACGGACGGGAGACAATGGTTGGCGGTAACCTCCAGGAGGAGGATTGTGCGGATTACAATAATGATAGTTAGCAAGTCGCTGGGTGTCATACGGAGGGGATGGGTGATCGAGCAGGAGTCCACACTGGTGGAAATAATTTCCGACGACGGTGATGTTACCCTTTGGAGTGTAAACAAGCATCTGTAATGGAAGGATGGGGAGCTGCGGTAGGGTAAGAGAGACGGGTTCTAGCGGTGCTGGTCAAAGGGTGAGGAGTGCTCACATTTGGCATACCACGACGCACTTGGGCATCTAATCGGATAAGACCTTTTCCTAGCATCGGACCAAGGTGGGCTGCTACTTTCTGCTCGACCACGGCGAAGGCCTCGCCTTGGCTTAGTTCACCGGCGGGGGTTTTAATGTGTGGAGTTTTGATATGGATAGTTTCTGTTGTACCTGGCTGTTTGTGAGGATTGTGCTCGTACTGGAGACGCACGCTTGCCCAATCGCCTTCTGCCTTCGTCGGATCATACGCCTGGAGATACGAAACTGGATAAAGAACCAAGGCGGTGACTGTAAGTTGACCAATGCAAACGGGGGTCCTGGGGGAGAGATCGTCCGGGAGCGAGTTGGAGAGGGGGAGGGGAGAGGAAGGGGGAGAGGGGGAATGAGTGAGATCAATGACATTGTTTGCTGGGTGTGTGGATGCGGGCCGGGTTGTGAATGGATGAATGAGAGAGGTGCCGTTTTGAGGCGGGGGGAGGTGTTGATGCGGACGGGGGAGCGAAGGGACTGGAAAGACGGGGCGATAGGCCGGGGTGTGCAGCATCGGGGTTGGCTTTGGCGCGTGGGGCGGGACGGGGTGCGGGTATGAAGAGAAAGGATACGTCTGCGCGGGTCTAGGGTCAGCTTCCACGCGAGCGCGTGTTGATGGCGGGGAGACGTCGTCGTCCCCAGTCAGGTCGATGTGTGTGGGCTCGGAGAGGGCAAGGTTCGACATCGACATGGACGGCACAAGTTGGGCATCGCGCATGACGACGGGCGCTGTGGAACGGCGGCGACGAAGACGGCGGCGGCGGCGGCGGGGAGCTCGTGCTAAGCAATACAGCAAAGAACCGCAGCCACGAACGTCGATGGGCAACCTGTTCGCTGTATCTTCGGCATCCACTCGGCACCACTTCTCAACTTCTCTGTATGAGTAAGCTCAAGTTCCCACGGCCACTACTTTTCAATCGAGTGATATTTCCTATTTAGGATAACCCCTTCTCTCGACACACTATGGTACCCGTCTCATATCACCCGCCTTGTTGGATCTTTTCAGAACGAGATAACTCATAGTAAAAAAGAACCAGACGCACGAGGTGCCCATCCCATCGCATAGTACGCTGTTTTCGCCGCTTCCTCCTTGGCCAGTTGCTTACTCGGTCCGCTGCCTTTGCCTTTCTCCATCCCATTCACTTCGGTTATCCCTCAGGCTTAGCGTCATCTCGGTGGGGAACAAAGCATTTTTCTCACCGATACAAGTCACAGTCCACTTTCCCGCGTGCGGCGGCCCGGAGAATGATGCAGGGTATGTGATACTCAACCCTCGTTGTATCGCTGTTTGGTTGAAAAGTGGCAAAAACGCCAGGTGTGGTTGCGCTGGTGCCAGCGGATTGCCGAAATTAGGTATCCCCTTTGGCGGGGGTGGTTGTATTGGAGGTGGTATGCTTGGCGGAGGTGGAGGCGGAGGCAGAGAACTGGTCTGGGAGTATGGGTTGTAGTGCGTGAGTTTATATCCTGCCGACAAACTAGGGAGTGCATGTTGTAACGGCTGTGTCGAAAATCCCTGCAGTGACTCCTTAACCTTGGGTCGCTTCCCAGATTGTTCCTCAAAGTCCGCGGGTCCAAGGTCAAACATTGCTCCCTCCTTGAATACGCTGTCCGATAATTGTAGGAGGGCTCCGATCCATTGTTGGACCGTCGTCAGTCCACGCTCGCTGAAGACTGCACCGAGATAAGCGAGAAAGAGCAGACGCCCTTGCTATATTTTAGTTTCAGTACTGCAGATCTCGCCGAACCGGACGGACGCACCACCTACCTCGGCCTCTCCTAATGATGACTGAAACGATGGGTCGTAGCGTAGTTCATCTCGTAGGCGATAAAAATCGGCCCATGTGTCGATGATGTCCACCGATAATAGCCTTTGTCTCTCCACCTTCCTAAACATCGTCTCATGACATTGTGACTCCGTGGTAGTTGTGCTCACCTCGATCTCACTTCTCGTTAACATGGGTTTCCTGTTAAACAGTAGCTGTGTCGTCATCATCTCCAATATGTGGGACCCAAGAACCGATAAACGTTCGTTGTCGCGATATTTAGCGTGGCACGCAAGTCGGAGGGATCTATGAGTAAACACTTCCAACATAATTTGTCCAGAAAGCTTGGGTAACTCTGGCAGGTCTTCTGGAGGTGCATCGGGTGCGTCGTACGTCACAGATCGCTGCCGTTTCCGGGAGCTTGGGTTTGTCCCAGATTCAGAACCCGTTTCCACTTCCATAGGCGATGGATCTGCGATGTTGAACGTTCGGAGACGAGGAGTGAGAACCATCAGCCTGCCAAGTAGTGCTGAACTTTCGATTAGTGGAGGTATTTAATTTTGCCGGAAAACCTTGCCCGGTAACTGTGTAGTTCGAGCCGAGAGCTGTCTCTTGAGATGGTGGTGAGAGAAATGTGAATGAGAGTCTGTTCACAGAGAGGAGTCATCTCTCCACGTACGATGTTGAGCGTCGGAGTATGATACACGCCAACTTTCACAGGTGGGTATACTTGACAGAATACGACTTGGTCATATGTACAATACAGTAGGTCTAGTAAATGAGACCACCCAGATTACAGCATTGCCTATCATAAGTCTTTCTCATAGTCTCGAGGTGAAAGGAGAGAGCTTTGGATAGATCAAGATGATATTTGCATCCTATCATTGCCAGATTGGCCTGCTTCTTCAGTCTCTCGCTTTCGCTGCTTAAGAAGACGTCGAAGTTGCTTGGTTACCTGCACTTGGGACGGGTCCTCAGATAGCCGCAAAATATGCTTTGTGATACTAGAGCCCAAATCAGAAAAGATGGCAATCTTGTTGAACTGCAAACAAACCTATGGGTGTCCTGATGGAAAACCGGGCAATTCTCAAGAGGGTGCTGGGGTCCAAGACACACCGGGCAACCAGGTAACCCATTTTGCTTTTGTTTCTTCGACGAATTTCCAGGCATTCCACCAGGCGAAGACATACGTTTGGAGGGCAGCACCACTGGCAACGGGTGGTCTAAAGAATATCCCCCCACATTGCTCCCCCGATCTCGGTGGGGAGATTCTCGGCTATCCTCATACATGGCCGCCAGCTGGAGAGGAAATCTAGTCATCTCATGTGCGGGCACTTTCAATGAGGGCGACTTGTGGTGGGCTTCGATGGCCTCATCACGTTTGCCTGACTCGCCGGGTTTCACGGACAGCGAAGCGGATCCCGGTTTGGAGGCCAGTTTGAGAGGTTGACCAACCAATAGATGGCCTTGACCTCGATCGTACAACGTTTGCTCTATGGCCTCAATAGCGGCTTTCTGTGCGTGTGTGTTTCTTAAACGTGACGTTCACATGCTATAGGATAAATACGCACTCTGTATTCCCAGGGCTCATTATCAGTGTGATTCAACAAGATCTCCCGGTACTCCATGAGATTCGAGGGACTGCCCATCATACTGCAGGCACCAGGTCCATGGATGCGTCCACAAAGGCCGCACTCTTGACCACCGTGAGGTGGAAGGGCTGACCTTGACTGTATAGTTGGAAACGGAGCAGAGTGATTACGCGGTTGTTTCTTAGGCAACGCCAGGGCCACTGAAACTTCTCGATCGACGTCCATCGAGTCTGTCGTGTCACCGTCATCGGTGTCATCACCGGCACCATGATGAGTGGAACCATCGTATGCATCAGAATCAGACGACGTCCCAGATTTCAATGGTTGACCCTTCTTTTTGCCTTTGCCTTTGCCTTTGGTGGGGGTCTCTTCCAGACCCTCTAGAAAGTCGAGCTGTTGCTACAAGATATGGATCAGCGGTGGGGCGCGGTGCAGATCTTTGGAAAAACCTGAGGGAAAGCAGCAGCAGCCTTTCGACGAACCCCACGACCTGTCACCTCCGTTTCCTCGGCTACTGTCTTCTTGGTAGCTATACGTTCTAGCGCCTGGGCCCATGAATCCCCATGGTCGATGTCGGGCACGCTGTCCCCAACGTCTTCCAGGGTGTCCTTATCTGCTGCCCATATCTTAGCAAAGTTGAACTTTAGGCCGGACTCGCTGGTAATGTTCTCTTCGTCCCCTTCGACTTCTGTTCTCTCAATGAGCGTATCAAGGTCGTGATCGGTATCTGAGCGCGGTGGTTAAGCTGGGACTTGCAAAGAGAGCTAGGATGTTACGCACAAATAATATCTTTCGAACTTTGGTCCCCTTCCTCAAAGAGCGCCCTGGCACCGAAGGTGAGAATTGACTTCAGCTCATCACCACCATTCTCATCGTCATCCATTTTCTGTACGATCAGATGGTCGAGGACTAGTTTTTTCTTGCCCGCCTGCATGATTCGCTCTGCGAGACGTCAGACGGAAAAGGCATCCGAAACAGCAGTATTTACCTTCAGCAGATTGTTTCACCATAAGTTTAAATACGAGACATGTCTTCTGTTGACCGTAACGATGCGAACGAGCAATTGCCTGGATATATATTTAGAGCACGACGAGAATAAGGAAAAATATCCTCATACTTGGAGGTCCTATAGTTTATGAGCCAGGGGGTTGAAAACAAGAAAACATCGCCTGACCTGATGCGGATTAAAATCCGGATCGTATATAATCACTGTATCTGCTGTGTAGAGGTTGATGCCAACGCCACCAGCACGAGTGGTAAGCAGATATATGAAATATTCCGAATCTGGGCTATTGAACTCATCCATGCCCTTCTGTCTGGTCGCTTGTTTCGTCGAGCCGTCCTGGAGAAAGGGTAAGTTAAGGTCAACTCAAAATGTTGACGACCGCACGAGTCTAAGGTACTTGTAGTTCTCGCCTCTTAAGAAGTCTTCGACGATGTCGAGAGCAATGACAAACTAGGGAGTCGTTTAAAGTCATTCGGATTGCACGAAGAAACGAGACTCACTTGACTGAATAAGAGTACACGATGTCCTCTTGCCTTGAGTTTCGGTAACAGTGATCTCAGCAATCGAAGTTTCGTGCTAGCATCGATCAGTTTCTCGTGGGCCTCGTGCGGCCCAAGGCCACGAGGCTCAATGTCATCCGAGATCAAGTATGGGTGTTGGATGCACCTGACACAACTTGCGAGGATGGTTAATGGCAACCTGTACGGGCACATACTTTCGTAACTGCATCAGCATGTTATTCATATTCGTCTTGGAGATTCCTGCACGACTTGCTTTAACGGTCGACACTTGCGTGAGGTGCTTCAGAATGTCCAAGTTCTGACCTAAGGTAAAGTTAATTGTGCTGCCTATATAACTCCATCAAAACTTACTGAGAATTGATCGATAGATTTCCTTCTGCAAAGGAGTCATTGAAAGTGGCACAATGACCTCGTTCTGACCAAACATTTGTTCAGTTGACTACATTCGAGGAGGGAAGTAAATACCTTGGGCGGGAGCTGAAGTACTTCGCTCTTGATGCGGCGAAGGAAGTACGGTTTTAATCTCACGTGCAATTGTCGTACTAGGTCTTCACTGAGTTCCTCATACTCCTCCTCAAGTGCTTCAAGATCCTGCCACTTATCGGAGTCGAGGAAATTCATCAAGTTAAATAGTTCACGGATATTGTTGTTCAGCGGGGTCTAGGAGAAAATGTGGAATGAAAAAATCGAGGTGGGGTGAACTTGGACTGACCCCTGTCATGATAATCCGGTGGATTGGGTTGAGCTCGTTTAGTTTTTTGAAGAGCAAATTACTATCGTTTTTAACTTGGGACAGAAATGAAACCGAGATTCAAAGCTATTAGAGAAACACTCACGTCGCTGACCCTCGTCAACCACTAGGATCTCCCAACGACCTACGCTCTTGAAGACAGCAGTGAAATCCCTTGGGTTCGTGGCAGACTCGTACGTAGTGACAAGAACATGGTATTTCGGTTCGCGCTTCGGTCCATGAAATAGCTCATATCGCATGATCACTTCCCTGGCCTTGGCTTCCCCAAAAAAGGGCACCACCCTGAGTCTGGGAGCCCAGCGCGAGAATTCCCGAACCCAGTTGGTGATTGTGGAGTTTGGGACAACAACAAGCGCAGGTGCCGCGTTGAACTTTTCGACTAATGTCCCGAGAAACGTGACGAGCTGGACTGTTTTGCCCTGCAAGAAAATGTCGGAGCAAGGAGAAAGAAGGCAATGAACGACGAACCAAACCCATTTCGTCCGCCAATATGGAAGGCTGCCGATTCCACCAGTTATCGCAAAGCCAGTTATACCCGTCAATCTGCATTCCTATGAGCAAAGCGTTTGATCAGAGGAAAGCCACAAACTTGAAATTTCATGAGCTTGAGCTGATTGCTCTGTCCAAGATCAGGCTGTTCATCAAGATCTCGTTTGAGGGCAAAGGCACCATAACCGTTCTCGACACGAGCCTCCATCCTGTCTATCTCTTTTCGCGTCTTTTTAACGAACACTTTCCGGGAATCGACGAAATGTCGGAATGCGCGCTCATAGGCGCCATACCCGGGCTCTCCGCGGCGAGGCGGAGAGTCCCAAGTTGCTGTCGAGGACTGAGGAAGTATCGCCGCATACAAGCTTGGGATACTGACCTTCCTCATACCCCAAATCATCCCACTTAACGAATACCCACACAACTTTGTCGACGTGCTCAACCGATAATACTTCCCCAGCCCTCGACAACCAGTCATCCGGTTCCTCCATTAATGACTCATCCGGCTGTTCGCCCTCCGTGTAAGCCCGCTCTAGCTGTTGTCCAGGACTTCGCGAGGATCCGTCGACCCGACCCCCATGGATGACATCCTTCTTCTTATGATTCCCCTTCGTGTTTGACGAGGGATTCCAGAACCTCACATCGAGAACGCGATCGACGGTCCTCCAAGCTGGAGGGATTCGGCGCTCAGCGTCGGGTAAAGGACCGAGTGAGATGTGCTTCGGCTCAGTTGAAGGGCCGATATCAGGAGTGGCGTCTGCACTAGCTTCAAAGGAAACTGGTTCCTTGCCGATACCATCAAGCTTGTCAACGTCCATAGCTGCCTCGTCGGACACCGGTTCATCGAGAAGCGGGACTTTGGATCCTCCAATAAGGAAGTTCTTCAGTTTCAACAAGTTAGTCGACACCAGCCACATATGAGGTACCCATTGCGTCCGTCGATAGCTCCGGTCTACCCATTTCACCAAGTATTCGCGAGGAAGGGAAGCCTTGGCTTTAGGGGGACTTGCGGAAGTGGGTTCGGCGACATCTGGGGGGTACGGCCGCCATGCCAGAATTTTATCCAGTGGATAAACGAATGAAGCACAATCAGCACAGCGCCAGCCAGTCTCTTCTTGATAGTAACTTGCGAGATCTGCATCCTCCCAAGCCGCATTGTCTGGGTCGGGTAAATGTCGATAATGGGCAAGTCGCCTACAAGAAAGGCACCTAAAAAGGAGTTCCGGGGAAGGTCGCGACGAGGTGTCGTCTCCAATAGGTGAGGTGTTGTCTGCCATCTGGATGTCGGGAACATCACTTTGTGCAGGTTCAAGGGAGGGTGTGTAAGGAGGTTGCCTGTTCGCGAGAGATGGGTCAGGCTCTAGAGCCACGCCCAAGCATCCCATACAAATGCCACCCTTCATACACCGTCCGCAGATAAACTCAGTTGTCTGGTTCGTATCAAGCTCCTTGCGATCTGGTAAACTGCCAGGTGATGGTTCACTGGCCTCTTCTGCTTGTGCTCTCCATCGATCTTTATCACGCGCACGAGCAGCCCCCGTTATCTCATCTCTTTGAGTTCTCGCGAGACACTTCCAATGGGCAACCACAGGACATTTGAGGCTGTAAAATCATGTTAACGGGATGAAGGAATAGAACCCTGGATATTCAAACCATCGAACCCAGCCTCCCAAACCACGTATGTGGTCTTCGTCGTCATCGTCGGATTCACCTTCGTCACCTTTGGGCTTGCGTCTGCCTTTTTTCGTTCTCGCCAACAGCTCGTGAGCGGGACGCTTATGACATTTCTCGCAGATATCCCTGTGGGCGCGAAGGGATGAGGTTGCTTCGTCCTCGTAGAGATCAAAATCAAGATCGTCGATGTCACGGAAGTGTCCATAGGCAGGACGAGCCGTAGCAGACCGTTTCTTTTTGAGCCTTTTCTCGACCTTTCCCCTAGAATTAGATCGAGGGCTGTCATGGTAAGAATCTCCGTCCGACTCTCCTCCTTCAACGAAATCATCCGCGAGGTTAGAACGAGCGCTCCTCCGTGAGCGTGTTGACCTCCTAGGTGCTGGGATTTCTACATCAGAATCTACTTGACCGTAGCCACCTAGATCATCTCCAGAGCCAGAAACTGATCCCCGCGGTATGCGATGGCTGCGGAGTTTCTTAGGACTGAATGGGAGCTTGCTTTGTGTGAACTTGGTATTGCCTGCAGCGAGGCGGGCGGATTTGCGAGTCGGGGCTCGGCCAGTGTAATCGTCGTCCTCGCTTCTGTCGTCGTCCTCCTCTGTGAGAGAATCGGAAATAGGAGGGAGCTGAGATACGTCGCTCTCGGAGGATGTTTGCGAGGTTGTACCGCGGCTGACTGCGTCGACTGTTATTCTAGCATTCATTCGCGAGTGCTCGTGGACGTCATCGGAAGCAGGGTCAAAGTGGTCAAGTAGGCCCTGTACCTTTCGGCGCTCTAAAGAAACTTTAAGACATGAGGGCAGGAAGGCAAGTTTCCAGAACGCACGGTAATCATCGACGAGGTCGCTGTACATGACAAGGAATGTATGCGAAGAGATCTAAAAAAAGTTAAGCCCCGAAAAGGGGAGAGGGTAACAGCGAGCTGTGACTGACCCTACGCGCGAATCCGTCTTTAAACCGCACAAAGTAATGTGAAGGTTTACCTTGGCTATCCAACGGATACTCGCCAACGACTGCGTCGACACCGTCGAGGTCACTGTACACGAATACTGGGTCACCTCCGAGATAGTCCGGAGGTTCCTGGTAAAGCTTCTTGATAGAAGGAGAAATTCTTGGCGCAGCTACGTAGCATTTGGTTTTTTGACGCGTCGGCATGGTGAGCTGAGGAGGGAGGGAAGGCTCTACAGAAGTGTCAGTAAGAGAGGAGAGTTGGGAGGGACTGAAAAGCAATGCTGGATCCGACATCGTGACAGGCCGAGTGGCATACAGCCTGCAACTGCTGGCAGATGGGCACGCGCGGTCTGGTCTGTACGCGTTCTGTGAATCTGGCCCACCATTAATATTCACGTCGCATTTGTCAGCACAATGTCACATGACGACATATCACAATCCCCGATACGGTGGTACGGTAGCAAAATAAACTGAATCATTCATTTATTTTTTTCCTCGGGCTTCGCGTGCATGAATTTTATTTAATCTCAGACCCCCACGGTAGTGGTGGGAGGGTTTGCTCGGGCACAAACGACCCACTGATCAGCAGCGCATAAGCGCTCAACGAGCTCGCTTGGCGTTCGTTTACCTTTTTTGCATCGCTTACGGCCGTTTTGGCAATGAGAGACTCACAAAAGTGTCGTGGAACGAGTACGTTATTTTTGAGGTCTCCTGATTCTCTGCAAAGTGATTCACTTATCTAATACGTTTGATTTCGATCCCCGACTGATCATGACCCGGACACACGTACCACCACTCCAGCCTAGTCGAACGACCCCCGAGACGAAACGAGGAAGCGCGACGACGCGCGGTGGTCGAGTGCACGAAGCGAGCCGTGCAGCAAAACGGACATATCAGGCAACTCCTACAGTGATCAGGAACGCCCTAGAGGCAAATTGAACGAAGACGACGAACATGTCGAGTTGAGATACCAGGCTAGGTTGCCAGATTCGGATGAGAGATGAGGCCGGAAGGATGGCGCAATGAGCGGCACAGGCGACGACTTGAAACGAGTCGTAACGAGGCCGCAGCTGGAGACGAAGCGGGTCAGCACCAACGGTACGAGCGCCACAAGGGCGTGGTGACTCCCATGTACCCGGACCACCCGAACCATCCAATAACCCCAGGCGGCCTACCGAATGAGTCAACCCACCTCGTTGACGCGGACGAATGAAAACGAAGCCTAGAAGTGTCGGTTCGACCCGAGCAACGAGATACGCTCACCACGTTGGACGGTCGAATCGAGACCGCATCGGACAGGATTCGCACAGGAGATGTAGGTGGAGTGCCCGGGACCCGTTACGGACGCGCACGAGACTGCAGATGCTGAGGACCGCGACACCACTACCCATAATACCAATGCGATATAATTAAAGGCACTGGCAACCGCCTGAGGCCCTGAGGGCAGCGCGACGCTACTGGGTGCTTTGGTCAGACGTAGTACACCTATAATTTATAAACCGACTGTCTTTAGTTGTTTTCCAAAGAGTCGGGGACTTGGCGCATGCGCCCCGGTACGATGCTCTGTAGTGCTATATAGCCAATGAAGTGCTATCGGAGCTACTCTAGGATACTACTCTAAATTTCTCATATTACAGCCACATTTCCCTTTTTGCAGATGCCTTCCAACCAAACCTCGATTAGACCTCCCCGCTAGGCATGACGAGCGAATTATCAAGATCCCCCCCGTCATCTACCACGACATCTCCTGCCTTCTCCGCCGCTATGGCCGCTTTCAGAGACGCCGGGGAAACTAACTTCCGCAGGCGCGAGCTCGCCAATGGATACGGCGAGGGCAACTATGAACTGGAACGACGCTCGGAGGCCGAACGGGAAAAAGCGCGGCAGGACCGGATAAAAGAGCACATGCCCTACAGCAAACTTACCGCAAAGACTAAACCTGGCGAAATAGACGGTCAGTCCAAAGCATTGATATTTTACAGTTCCTGGAACGCAACTGCGACTTACTGAATTGCTCCCTAGCTATCCTGGACCAGATCAGAGATGAGTGGGAGTTTGTCATCGATCCCGATGTATGTATAGTCGCTTACGGATCTGGTCGAGTCGTAGAGATGCTCATAACCTCTCCCAGTTCAACAACGTGGACCTAGCCCTCTCCTTGCTGGATGAGACTTCTATCGGCAAAAGCATGTCTTCGTTCAGGAAAACCAAGGAAATGCTCTCACAAGCGCTAAAGGGCTCGGTTGATCGTCAGTAACACCCTCTCTCCAGTCTGGTTTCTTCCAACTCAGAGTATTGGGCAGAACATTACAAAGCTTTCGCTGATGCATTGCCGCATCATGCCGCACTGTTGAACCACCTAGGGCAGGCCCGAGCACAAGTCCAGGAAACGCGTGTTGCTCTTCAAGAAACCAAAGAATCCCTCGGTAGCAAACGTGCGGATCTTGTTCAACTATGGGCCAGAGGACAAACGTTGGAGGAAATGATGCGTTTATTGGACCAGATGTACGTCGAGTTTCTCCGCTGTCACACGGATGCTGAACATACCACAGTGAACATCTGAAATCCGTCCCAGATGCCCTCGAGGCTCTGATCTCAGAGAAGCGCCTTATCCAGGCTTCGGTTTTACTGATACGAAGCCTTAAGCTGATCAACAAACCCGACATGCAAGAAATTGGTGCCGTTACAGACTTACGGGCATATCTTCTCGGACAAGAGACTGCAAGTCCCACAAACCATTTTGTCAATCTGCTAGGAAGCTCATCGTCTACAGGCACTCCGAGATATTTTAGTTGATGAACTCCACAACCATCTTTACCTCAAGTCGTTTTGGTGTGAAACACGGTGGGCTCCGTATACACCCGGTCAGTCCATATGTGCGTCGCCTCTAATAGTTGTAGTCCATTACCTCAACCAATGCGCTCAGTACCGAAAGTGGAGTTCGAAGACCAATCAGCGCAAACGAATACCCCAAATAGTTCTATCCGAGCACCGTTAACATCTTTTCCTCAGGACACTCAAGGGACCCGCCTCTCGCGTTACCTCAATGGTCTCGCAACCCGACCGAATGACGCTCCTTACGACCTCGATGATGCTAACTTCCGTACTAGTGCCAGTGTACAAGAGCTATCGGCATCAATGTCGTCATCTTCGAACCTTGGTATATTGGTTGTGTCGAGTGCTTTATACCCTGGCCACCCCAATGTCAATCCCGAAGCAGATTCGTTCACTTACATCGAGACACTTCTGGAATCCCTAGCTATTCTAGGCAAGCTGGGGGGTGCTCTTGATTCTGTCATGCAACGATTACAAGGCGAGATATTCTCGCTAATCGAGTCGACTGTCGACGAAGTTGAAGAGCGCGCAGAAGAGTCGAAGAGAAGTTCCGCGCTTCTCACAACTGCCTTCCTTGGATCCAAATCTGACGGAGGGTATATCTTTGTTTCCGACGAATCTGCTACCATGAGTTCGGTTCATACGGCTCTTGCCCGTAAATGCGCATCAACGACGGCGTCTACTCTTCGCCTTGCTGCGCTGGAGTCGACCTCGAAGCATCACGATCAGGATATTCTGAAAGATCTCTTTTGGACAATCTACTCCAAAGTGGATGCTGTAACACAAGGTCTCCGCGTAGTCTTCGAAGTAGCCAACCGTATAGGATCAGTGAGTGCGATCTTCATCACGTTTGAATGCCAATAATCCATTTTCAGAGGCGAGCTTTTAAGGACTCTTCTGGTGCCAAGCCAGGAACCCTTTTCCCCATAGCCGATGTGTGGTTGCCAATACAAGCTGAGGTGTTTTTCCCTCCGAGCGTCAAAGATATCAGCGTTGACAAAACAAATGTTAGGTTCGAACTCTTCTCAATGATTACTTGACCGACGAGGGACGAGGCTCTGTTACGGGCCGGAATCCAATCACATCTATCAACGAGGTGCTTCGTGAAGGGCGATTTACACGAGACAAACTCAAGGTATTCGCCTGGTATTATGATCAGTCTTTCGGTGAAGTGTTTAACCGGTTACAGGGAATCTTTCGATTTGCAGACACCGATACTAAATCAACAGGAAAAATCCTTCGGAGGCACGAGAATGAACTAATGCGGGTCTTGCGAGATACCATGCCGGGACTTGTGCAGAGCTCCTCGGAGAATACGGTGCAGAGTGCTCTGTCCTCCCTTGGCTCTGACGAGCGCGTCTTAGGCGCTGGACAACACCACCGTTTGCTAATCAAACCAGACGCATTCCATGTTAGTGTTTTGTTCCAGCCGACCCTCGCATTTTTGGGTAGGGTTGCAAGTGTATTGCCTGATGGCCTGGAGAGCGCACGATCCGCAAGCGAAGTGTTGGATGAGTTCGTTCTTAAGGTATACTTGCCACAATTGGAAGAAAAGATATCTTTGTTGTTCCATCATGCAGTGTCCGGTGCGCGCGTTCTCTGGCGGCGTTTGGATCGTGAACTGACCACATATAGCTCCTGACGCCTTTCAGCCCGATATCTCGTCAACCCGCTTTAGTCCCCGGCCCATTCTCAGGGTGCGCTGTCCACGTTGGAAGTTTTGCACTCTATTGAGTTCTATGTAGGCGGCTACGCAGCTGATCGCCCTGATTAATTCCCTGTGCGCAATGCTTCGCACGACACCATTCCATCGCGAAAGTTATTCGAGGCTCATCGTCGGCGTTATCATTCAATTCTATCAGCGATGTAGCCATCGTTTCCAGGCTCTCGTGTCGAAGGATGGAACAGAAGGCCCCTCATCACCGTCACTTTCTGCCCAGTGGGCACAGAAATCTGAGTTAAGCCCTTGTTTATCTGAGCTTTTTATCACGAAGGTCAGTTCGCTTCGGACTGCGTCGCGGCACAAACTAAATTCACCTTCATCACCAGGATCGTGTGATTAAGCAACAGCTATGCAGACAGGAAAGCCATCTAGAAATGGGTTACTTGACTCAATGTTCTGTGGATAAAGGCGATCTTAATGCCTCAGTCCGCAACATTTCTGCGTTATGCAGCCTCTATCGAAGTGTCGTATGTGGGCCAGTTTATTTAACCTGTTCGCTGCTTTCTGATATGTCTCCTCAGGCGTGGTTCACGCAGGAACTAGTTGCTTTGAAATCTTCCCCCGAAAGTGCACTTTCACCTACGCCGGCTCTCCCACACTTGGATCCTGTGTCCGCATTCTCGCCACAAATATCTTTACCGTCTTTACCTTTTCTACATCACACCTCCAAAGACAACCAACTTAGCTTGCCTCTATCTCATGAGATGGCATTGTAGGTATCTTCATCGAGGGCTGCATCTTTACTAATTGTATAAAATTCAGGCGCTTTGGCGCGCTGCTGAAGACGTATACACAATTGGCCGAAATCATCCTACATTCGATTAGGATAGAAGTTCGCTGTAGGACCATCTACTACCTCGATGCAGCCTTTCGCCATGTAGGTGCCCATGTCCAATGAATGCACCTATTAAGATTCTTGATTCAGGGAAACTACCAAGTTGATCATGAAGTTGGAGAGCCGGATCCGTACATTGTTGATCTGAACTCGGAGCTCAGCAATTTTGACGAATTCACAGCCACAACACTTCTTACAAACGAGCAAAAGTCTGTTGAACTTTTGTATCCTGATCACTACCCGTAACTAACTGCGGCCACGCAGTTTCATATTCTTCGGCCTGGAAGACTTGGTTGACCAACTACTGGTCAACAACGCTCGCCAAATACGCGTGGCAAATGACTTTGGCATGAAGAAAGTCAATCGGAACATCCGAGCACTCCAACAATGTATTCGTACCATCGGTGATGGAGAACAGTTTGCGCGATTTGAAAGAGCCAGGCAATACTATGCACTGTTCTTACTGGGACCTCAAGTCCGTGTTTCCTCACTTGGTCACGCCTGATCCTAACTAGAGATCCTGCAGGGTTTACTTGATAACATCCGCACAAACAAAATGTTTTCCTTTGACGAGTGTAAGGTTATCCTGAACCTCCAGTGTGGCGTAGATCAGAGCCTCGGGGACTCTGCAGCATCCAGGGCTGCGGACCGCAATTATGGCATGTATAGCATCGAGCTACATGGGTTAGAGCTAGAGAGTGCCGAATCAAATCCTTGACGTATCTAACTGATCATATTTATGACTCTCGCCGGGAATGGCAAGTGCTCTGAAATTGTACGAGCTTGCAGTTGTCGAAACAAGCGAAAGGAAGAGTGAAAGGTTGATTTATTTACGACGTCTTCCAGATTCAACTGTGAGGTGAACATCACCTATCCATGGAACGTCTTCTGCGTCCACGACACGAAGTCGCGATGAATGTGGTCTGGAAGTGGTTATTGCGTTGTCTGCTAGTTGAACATCATAGATACGTTTCAAGTTGTCTTGTGGCGAGGATCGAGATACCAAAAGTGGAACCCTGCCCAGGAGCGCCTGATATCGTCGTCGAAGCCATCGAACTGGCAAACTTCCATCAAACGGATTTGTGTCAGATGTTTTCTGGGCTCGCTGTAGCTTCTTTTGCTTGTTAGGGGGGTCAGGTAACCTTGAAGGCGATCCCGCTAACGCAAGCAACTCCTGGAGGGTGGCAGCATTCTCGAAACCAAAATTGACGGGAGGGCTCGAGAAAGAATGCGTGTTGGTATGACTTGCAGGGTGTTTGGGCGATATTTGAAGAGGAGGGTAGACCTTCTTCCATTCGCTTTTGAAGAAACGCCACCGAATGTTGTATTCGCGGCGCCTGCTCAGTGGTCCCAATAGAGCTGCATCTTCAGAATCGGAGTTTGCACGTTCCGGTAACCCCGGGGGTGAAACAAGGTGATGTTTTTGCAATGCCCTTGTCGTGCGCGAAATGCCGGAAGTAAGGAGGGCGGTGAGTTCCGGAGAGTGAGCAGGTGAGCAGGTCTTCTCTTTCCGTGGGTTTGTTGGGGGAAGGAGCGGAGGATTCGGATCCGAGAGCAAAGGCTAGCGGATGTTGTGAGGCTCGAGGAGGTGGAGATGAAGGTTAGCGCCATACCTCTATCAACTCCCAACGTAGCTTTCCTACCCTCCCGTAAGCTATGTCAAGCATGCGATCGAAAGCGGTGGATTCTCCTGCATTAGCTGCTCGCAGCCGTTGCAAGTCCTGCGCCAATATCAGCGGGAGAACTTGCGACGACCACAACAGCGTTCACCTTTGACACCCTCTTTAGCTTTTTCC
Organism: Xerocomellus dryophilus; assembly: GCA_038089495.1. NCBI lineage: Eukaryota > Fungi > Basidiomycota > Agaricomycetes > Boletales > Boletaceae > Xerocomellus > Xerocomellus dryophilus. Next base: position 153,332 of record JBBPKY010000001.1, read on the forward strand.
TGCGAAGTTGGACCAAGTTTGTTTTCAGTACTGAGCGGAAGTCATCTGCGCCCTTTATTCTGAAAAAATGACTGCTGTGCATTAACCATCAGTGGGCATGTGTGGAGAGGTCGCCCACCGGAGATAGATATGTGGAAGTGCTCTGACTTGACGAAGGTAGGTTCGGTACAACGAGAAAATGGAGTTCATCGGTTGCTTACACAGCCACTGTCTACCTCGGCCTGTGACGCTGGATGGAGAGCGAGATGAAGAGGGGTCTCGGGCATTCGAGAACGCTGACGCTCCCCCGCCAGCTCCACCACCCGTCTTCGTCGTCCCCCACCGCGCCCCTCCTCCGCTTCCCTTCCCACTCCTCCTGGCAGACCCACTCCCGCTCCCGCTCCTCCTCCCCATGCCCCTCCCCCCTCCCCCCCTCCCGTCCTCCCTCGCCGATGCTAAAGGCACTCCACGAGGCCCTCACAGACAGCATCTTGCCCTCTCCACCGCCCCCTGCCAGGCTTGCTTCTTCGCCCTCTCATTCCCTCTCACGACCGCCACCTCTAATATCCTGCATCTCTCCTTCTGCAACACCCCCGAGCACGTCGGACTCCCCTGTCACTCTCACCCTTTCCTCCTCGCCCTCGTTCGCCGCCCCCGTATCGTCTACACGCTCCTCCCTCGAAACACTCCGCTCGATACACACATCTACAGTCCCACAAATCCCCCCCTCCCCCTCCCTTCGCAGGTGGTGGTTCCAGTCAGACTCTGATACCCGCAAAGAGCGTGTAACAAGTGTGCTGGATGAACCTGATTTGCTCGATGGTGGTCTCGGAAAGAAATGTACGTCATCTTCGTGCTACGTATCATTCAGCGATTGGCAGACTCCGATCCCCTAGTCCGCGCACCAAATGCCCCCCTCGTTTTCTGCCATGGTCTCCTAGGCTTTGACTCTGTCACAATCGGGCCTGCAATAGCACCCCTGCAGGTCGCTCATTGGCGTGGAATCAAGGAGGCGCTTGAGGCATATGGCTGCGAGGTTCTCATCACTCGTGTCCCCGCGACTTCTTCGCCGGTCGATCGCGCAAAGGTCCTTGAAAAGAAGATTTCGGAAACATATCCCGATCGAGATGTACACCTAATAGGCCATAGTATGGTACGCTTTCCGCCACCAACCTTTCATCACCTCACTCGTGCATTAGGGTGGCATCGACTGTCGTCATCTCATTACCCACCTCACTCAACGCACCTTCCGCGTCCTCAGCCTGACCACAATTGCCACACCACATCGTGGCTCTTCTTTTGCTTCCCACTTCCTTTCCCTTGCCTCCACTCACCTTCCAGCAGTCCTTACTCTCCTCGAGCTTCTCCCGAATGGTAGCGGCGATGGCAAGGCATTCGAGTGTCTCACCAGGGAAGCAATGCAGAAGTTCAATGACAACACTCCGGACGTAGACAGTGTACGGTACTTTAGCTGGGGAGCAGAGTATGAACCCGGATTAATCGATGCTTGGAAGTGAGTTTAGCCCAACACTGCCTCAGGAAGACGCTGACATTGTTTATTACCCCTCGTAGGTATCCCCACTCCATCATAGCAGCGCAAGAGGGATCAAACGACGGCTTAGTATCCGTACAGTCAGCACAGTGGGGCACTTATCTTGGCACCCTGCGCAACGTGAACCATCTCGATCTGGTGGGTTGGACGGGCGGGCTTGCAGGCAATCTTACCAGTCTTGCTGGTACGTCTCTTCTCGTTCCCGTTCTCTTGATTAAGTGTTGATATTCGACCCGGCAATCAGGTTTCAATGACATGCATGCTTTAATTCGCGGAAAAGAGGTAGGATTTAGCCCAGGAAGGTTTTATGGGGGTGTCGCAGATTTGTTGGCAGGCGTGGAAGAGGAGGAGGGATACGTTGTCGACGGGAAGTGGGTTGGCTGGGAAGGCAAGGAAGAGAGGAAGAGGAGGTCAATGGAAGTGCTCACGGGAACTGTGGAGGCTGCATCCGACAAGGCGGGTACCGCGGATATCCTAAGGCGCACTGCTTCGGACAAGGAAAGATCGAGAATGGAGGAAATACTTCGGTCAACGCCGTCTCCTCCACCCTCTCGATCCAGCCCCTCGAGTCCTTACCCTGAGGAAAGAGTGGAGACACCTTTGGAGGTGCAAACACGACGCACCCCCGCTGCTGCTGAGAGTGAATGCCCACGAGACAGGGATGTAGCATTGCGGGGAGACACCCAAAAAGCCGTCGACCGAGAATGCATCGTATCCGACACCATCCCGGAGTCTGTGCAAATCGGACGGCCGGCTGACTCGCAGAAGCGTGAGGATACGAATCTGTCAACCGTCCCTTCCCCCACTCAGTCGCAAGCAAGATCACGAAAGATGGCATCTTCTCCGTCTTTGCCACGCCTGTGACACACTTAGTTATCCAGTTCTCCACCCAGGTTTTCTGACGATCAACGAATGTCACAAACACATCAGTAACGAGGAGCTATAGCTAGTTATTCTAGCATCATACCTTAGCACTTTGCATTGCGACTAATTAATCACTGGGGGAACTGATACATGGCCCGTGACTCATTCTTGCCAGAGATCAGCGAGGATTGAGCCATTGAGACGGAAAGGAGACATCCGAGCCAAGATATCCTCAGGTCCGATTCTAGTAGATGGACGTCTTTGTTGCGTCTTTGTTTCCTTATCACCATCAGGGTGGCATTCAACCTGCTGTGCACCAGTGGTATTCTCCGGGATAACAGGTCCAGGATTCGGAATGGCAACTACGCTCGAGAAAGTGTCTGCGAAGAAGCATTACGAAGGGACATTGACAAAGTACAGGTTCAAGGTTAGCCTGGAGCATTCCATGCTTCTGCCAGATCCATTGCTAACTTAGATCTGGACTGTACTTGCATCCTGCATGATGCATCGTTGGTTGTATAGTCTGCCGTCCTTGGTGACCTAGATGCCCACTTCAACCTCTTCCTCCCCGCAAATGCAGCCCAGGGGAAAGTCCCCGTTCTGGTTTACCTGGCTGGTCTGACATGCACCGAAGACACTGGGTGAGCATTGTTCTCGATCTCCGGCAGTCGGTGAACTCGCATTTGTGTTGGCATGACATTCATTTAAAAAAATGCTGTAGCGCGGAGAAGGGTGGATTCGTGCGCGATGCAGCAACAGAGGGTATCGCTATTCTCTTTCCTGATACGTCTCCTCGGGGAGCTGGAATAGAGGATGAGACCGCCACCTGGGATTTTGGAGTCGGCAAGTCTGATGATCACGTCGAGGGGTCTTGAGCACGCTGATCAGATCGTACCACGACAGGCGCGGGGTTCTACCTCAATGCCACCAGGTCTAAGTGGGCAAAGCACTACAACATGCTAGACCACGTCACGAAGGAACTACCGGGGGTCATAGAGGCTGCAGGGATACCTGTCGTATGTCGCCTGACTCGCTTCCGATGGATTCAAAGGCTCACTCGAGTTGTCATCAGGACTTTTCTCGCCAGTCCATCTTTGGTCACTCCATGGGTGGTCATGGTGCGCTTACCATTTATCTCAACTCCTTGATTTCAGGTACAAAGCAGTACCGCTCGTGCTCCGCTTTCTCCCCTATTTGTGAGCCATCCGCTGTCCCATGGGGCCAAAAGGCATTCGGAGGGTACCTCGCGGGTGGAGTGGAAGAAGGAAAAACGAGTTATGATGCCAGTGTCCTCGTGGGAAGGGTGAAAGGAGCGATCAATGTCCTCGTCGATTATGTGTGCATCTTTTCTTTACCTGCGTTGGGGAGGGCAGGAGAGCACATCGTTATACTGACGGTGCTTCCAGGGAACTGCGGATACCTACCTCTACCAACTCCATCCTGAAGTATTCCTCAAGGCTGCACGTGATGCCGGTCACGACGAGGTTCAGGTTCGCGTGAGGTGTCACGAAGGATATGATCATAGCTACTACTTTGTGTGTAATTTCTGCCATCTCGCCGATCATTGAATTGACAGTATATAGATCTCGTCCTTTGCGTCAGATCACATACATTGTAAGTATTTCGTTGGTGTATGAGAAGTGTGACTTTACCAGTGGTTATATGTCAATAGTCCATGCGAATTTCTTGAAGGCTTGATTGCCGATGTGATGGACCTTACAGATTGTTGTATGGAATAAAGCTTGATGCACGATACTCGAAAGTCAAGGACATGATCAATTAACCGATTAGGAGCCGTATCAGGCTGTTACATGAAGTACAAGGGTGTGGTGTGAAGCGATCCATGCGTCATTGGAAACAAATACACTTCGCAGCCAAACGAAAACAAAAATCAAAGTCGGAGGAGAATCCAGAGCACCAAGAAAAGCATTGAGGAACAGTCGACGTTCATGAAGCAGCTGAGCGAATTCGTTCGCGGTACGCCCGCTCGAGGTCTGCGAGGTCTGAGGTGATCCAGAAGCTCTTGAGAGCTGTATATACTGTGGCTCGTTCTTTTGGATCGGGTATGAGGAGGTGGGCCACGAGATTTTTTGCTACATCAATAGTGTGGGGAAATGTCAGCACCAGAGAGAAAGTATGTGCGATGTACATATCGGTCACAGGCAGAAAGACTGCCTGTCATCACGCAGAAACAGGACTAAGGCACATGGAGTACACGTACCATTTCTTAGAGAAGCCCAGACAGACTCACAAAAATAGACTGTTCCGTCAAGGATGCGCTGTTTTGTTAGTTCATCTTGAATGTAAGAACGCTGCGAGAATCCCATAAGATCTCCGCTATCTCTGATTTTGCTATCCTGTGCAGTCGGGATGGTATCGTCGTCATGCATGTCCTTCGGGTCGCCATAATCAAACGGATGACTGCCCCTACATGGTCGTAGTTCACGTATTAGCTCCAGGAAATCATCACGGAGGATCAAAAGTCAGCGAGACAGGTCCAATGAAAGGGTTTCAAAGAAAGATGGCATACGTCAGCATTGCAAAGATGACAATTCCCGCACTCCAGCAATCCGCTGGCATTCCCACATAACCCAGGTTTTTGTTTTCCAATGCACGTACACCTTCTGGGGGGAGATACGAGATGGTACCACAAACGTGGAGGGTTTCTTCATAGGCTCTTGGACGAGCAAGACCAAAGTCGGCGATCTGGATGCGGGGGTAAGGACCAGGGGAGTGCAACAGAATGTTCTCGGGCTGAGTCAGAGATGGGCATTAGGGTGAACACGGATGAAGAGATGGGGGAATTGTCAGCAACCATGCTACGTGTTGCAGGGAAAGATATTGACCTTCAAATCTGCAATTGAAATACATCAGTGATTTTGAGTCTGCATACAATCACCAGCAGTGTAGAAATGACGAAAAGGGAATGACTGGACGTTAAAGGAAGCTTACCGCGATGTGAAATCATCCTGTCATGCAAATACTGAAGCCCCTTGAACATCTGAAATGTTATATATTTCGCTTCGCCTTCGCATAACCTGCGCCGCGGATGATTTGTGATATAGGTAAAGAGATCACCGCCCGTTGACAACTGAAGCATGATGTAGAGAAACTGCGAGTCATAATCGAAAGCATAAACTCTGTTAATGTTTGGCTGGGATTGGGTTAAACAGTATAGCTTTACGGAGAGAGTGGGAGCGCGCACGTGATGGAGAGATGTCAAAAGAGTGGCTTCCTTCATCTCCTTTTTCAAATCGTTGCCTCCCTTTCTGCGGATGATCTTGCATGCCACCTGGCGGTGTGCAGATGTATCGAGAGCAAGATGAACAGATGCATAGCTGCCTGTGCCGAGACAGTGCGAGGTGATACGGTACCGGCCCAAATCCTGAATAAATGATCAGCAAGGTTCGAGCCTATCCATCACAACACACCTTAAATGCGTGGGGTTGAGAGAGGACATTATGTGATCGCGTAGCAGGCAAATGTCTTGAGTTTAAAATGCATTGAAATGCTGGACGGGAAAAACGTCGGGTGAAGCAGCAGAAAGATAAGAGTGGGTGACTTGCCTTGTGAGGCGGGGATCTTGAGGGTATCTCCGTGCATGAGGATAGAGGATGTCTTGCGGATTTTGTGCCCGTTTATCACTATGCCGTTGGTAGACATGTCCTAGAGAGTGTGGATAGGACCCGCCGAGGGGAAGGAAGCGACAAATACCTGGCACGATATGATAATTCCTCCCGCACCGGAGCGAACACTGAACAGAAGAGGTGAGCGGTGGGGAGACACGATAGGAGATCTGTACTTGCGCATATATCTTGCAATGGAGACTAGAAACGACAATGTCGGGGACGACATAGGAGCTGATTGTGGTGGTTCGTCAGAGGACGAGGAGAGATTGTGGAGGCAAACCAGAGTTTTGGATTTCTGCCGATGGTGATTGGGTTTCCAATGCTCAACACGAGCGCTGGAGGTGAGCAGTGAGCGGTGGTGTGGAGGTGAAGAGGGCGAAGAACCTTCGGTGCGGCCATCGGGGGTGGTGGTCAGAAGGCTGGCGCATACATCCGGTGAGGAGTTGGCGACGGAGGAGGACAAGGAAGGGGCAGAGGGAACTGGCTGAGTGAGGACGTCGAGAGTCTGACGAGTCCTCATCGTGGACGGGGAGAACACCAAAGTTCGCGTCGCGTCGATAAGTGGGTGGTCACGTGCTGGGCTAGGTGGTCGCGAGGGAAGCAAGTGCCGCCGTCGATGGCCGCATGGACCGCGCACGATGGCGGAGACAGTGAGCGGCGTGGAACGTGCGCAGTATTAATGAAAGAATGTGTAAATTAAATGGACCAAGTAACGAATGGAGCAAGGAACTCGCTGACGTTTCAAGTTGGGACCCGTTGACTAATCTCTTCCGTCCCCACAACGCACTCGACGGAGAGTGCACTCCTTCCTCACCCTTCTTTCTTTCATTAACCCCCTTTTCCTTCTAAACGCTGGCTCGCCCTTTTCTTACACCTGCACAACTCCGTTTGTTCATACAATAAAACAGCACAAGCTTCGTTTTTTTCCGACTTCGCCAGCCATACCGTCCATTCTCGGGAACAGAGCAAGGAGAATGTCCTTCTTCTCCAGGAAGAAGCACCCCAGTGCATCCCAGGTCGCTGCAGCAAATGTCACCATCGCCCAGACCCCGTCTCAGGCTCTCGCTCAGCTGGCCGCCAAGGACCCTCCACAGCAGTCAAACGATGTGTGAGTTCCTCTCTTCTCGTTTACACTACTCATCCAACCGTTCTGCTTAAATTCCTCGATGTCTCAAGTACAACTGCCCAGAACGGTCCCCCTCAGCCCCCTCAGCCCCCTCAGCCACGCCAGCAACAAAATCGTGGCCCAGTTACAAATGCTGCTGCTCATCCTTCGCAAACCTCCCCGCCACAGCCCCAACAGCAGCCCCAGCAACAACCTCAACAACGTCCTGCATACCCCTGGTCCGCCCGCCGCCTCCTCCTACCCCCTCCCCTAGTCATGCCGAAGCCTGGCGTGGTACCTCCAACTTCTCCTTCCCCTCCTCCCTTTCCTCGGTACGGCCACGCGCTTCCCGCAACTGCCACTGCTAGCGGAGAGCTCTACCTCTTTGGTGGCCTTGTCCGTGAAGCAGCTCGCAATGATCTATACCTCTTCTCAACTAGAGATTTGAGTGCAACCCTCGTACAGACCGCAGGCGAGATACCTTCTCCCAGAATTGGCCATGCTAGTGCCATTGTTAGCAGTGTATTAATTGTGTGGGGTGGTGATACTAAGACGGACCCAATGTCTGACCCAACTGAAAAGCAAGATGACGGCCTATATCTCCTTAATCTTGGTGAGTAATGATTGCCCACGTTCCTCCGAAATGTATTGCGCCTTGCTAACTTCTCCGTGTCTCGCTTGGACAGTATCGAAGGAGTGGACCAAAGTATCCATGTACGGACCCTCGCCATCAGGACGATACGGTCATGCCGTGACTATGGTTGGAACCAAGTTTTTCATCTTCGGTGGTCAGGTGGATGGAGAATTCATGAACGATCTGTGGTCGTTCGATCTCAACACATGTAAGTCGTCCATTTTTATTTTTCTTCCGATCGACTTGATCACACAATCTCATTGTCACACCTCTTGCGTGTTTCACGATGTCGATGCACTGCAATTAAATTGCCTTGTGGCAATAGTGAGGACTCAAACTCAGTGGGAACTCTGTCAACCTACAACCACTGATCGACCAGCTCAACGGACCGGTCATATTTGTGTGACGTACGGGGATCGTATCATTGTGTACGTTTCTCTTTGCACCTTCACGGCTATTATTAACTCCATGTCATACTAGCTTTGGGGGCACTGATGGTCAATACCATTATAATGATACATGGGCATATGATATCAACACACGCAAATGGACAGAACTTCAGTGCATTGGTTTTATTCCTTCCCCACGAGAGGGGCACGCCGCAGCTGTGGTGGACGATGTCATCTACATCTTTGGAGGGAGGGGTGTCGATGGCAAAGATCTGGGAGATCTGGCGGCATTTAAACTGTCCAGTGAGTGTTCCTATTTTATTTTGGCAGATATCATTTTAGTTGTGTGATGGGCGTCGGCCTTTGTGGTCTTGTCATTTTGACCTTGGGACTGATCATACTCGCTACACAGACCAGCGATGGTATATGTTTCAGAACATGGGTCCTGCACCGAGCGCGAGGTCTGGTCATGCAATGGCTTCGATGGGAAGCAGAGTTTTTGTGCTCGGTGGAGAGTCGTTCACACCTACAAGAGGAGATGATCATGGGATAATCCATGTTCTTGATACCAGTTTGTCTATCACCACATTATTCTCCCCGTGACCCATTGACCTCCGTTTTCCTAGAGCACATCAAGTACCCCGAATCCAACAAAGTGGTACCACCAAATCCGAACGGAAGTACGACTAATTTGGCTCGTAAATCATCTACAACGCCCTCTCCATCAGGTAGCCAGCCTGCACCGCCATCTGCGCTAAATGGGACTCGTGCAATGTCCCCTACAGGTCCTCAATCTGACACAGAAGAACTTCGGCGTGCAATGTCCCCACCCGGAACTCGTCCAGGCACAAGGACGCCAAATGGCATGATTACACCCGCACCGGCCCAGAATCTCGTGAGCGTGTCGAATCCGGGTACGAATTCAAAGGCCAAAGTTCCAGTGCGTCCGAGACGAGACGAAGAGGAGACCCTCGGAACCGACGATGGGCATGCTACAGACACAGGAGTTACATCCGAGAGTGCGAATGGCGGCTCAACGGGAACGAGATCAACGGAACGAGCACCGACTCCGACAGATCCCCAGGTGCAAGCGCAGCGCGCAAAGAGTCCCACTTCGCTCGGGATTGCTGGCAGGGCGATGTCGCCTGTGGGAGGTAGTATTGATGGCCTTGGACAGGGGCAACCGGCTACAATGACCACCGTGGCTATGAGCATGAATAGTAACTTAGCTGCGCGCAGTCCTTCGCCTATCATTGATAGGAGCAAGCCTCCACTGGATGCGTTCTATCAGAGCTCCCCTTCTACCACCCCCTTGAGCAACAGTTATACGCACTCACACGGCCACTCGCAGCAGAAGTTCGGCAGTACAGGGAATGTCACTGCCGACCTCATTCGGGATTACAAAGCAAAAGAAATGGAGGTGGAAATGTTGCACAAGCGCGAGGCGTGGATGAAAACGGCACTTTTGAAGGCATCTCGGTCAGGATTTGTACAGGTGGACGAGGAGCTCTTCGAGGCTGAGAACTTCAAGCTTGGAGCTTCGGCCAGTGACGAGCAATCAAAGATGGCGGACATGATCTTGAACTTTAAACATTTCAAGACACAAATACAGGTGAATGTCTTCTAAAGTTGTCTCTATCTCGAGTCAAGCTTCCAATATATGATCGCGGATTATTGTGACGTATACTGATCCAGATTACTTAGACAACGCTAGCCAGCCAGGCGAGAGAAGCTTCAGATCGGATTGCGGACGCTGAACGCATGAAATCGGGCGCCATTCAAGAAGCAGCATATTATCGCGCCAAGCTCACCGCGTACGAAGCCGGTACGCATTCAGACGTCGCTCGCGCTGAACGTGAACGCGTCGCGGAGCTCGAACGACATCTCGCCACTCTTGCGTCCGAACAGACCACTACGCGCCGCAAAGTCGATGAGCTAAGCGATTCTTTATCGTTGCAAACGACACTACTTGAGCAGGCTGAGACGCGAGCAGCAGACGCCAACAAACGTGCAGATGCGCTCGAGGAATCTCGCGACCGCAACCTCCGCGTGCTCTCTGAGCTCCAGGCCAGTCATATTACTATGGAAACTGCTGTTCGGGACCACGCCGATCGTCTCCTTGTGCAAACGTCTTTACTCGAGCAAAAAGATGCTGAACACAGGCAGGTTAATGGCCAAATACAAGAACTCATTCTACTCCGCGATCAGCATATCCGCGCCTTGGAGCAAGCACGCACAGCTCTCCAAGCACAGACTTCTCGCTCTGAAGAGGTTGATACAGCCCACCAACGCGCGCGGAGTCAAGTCAGTCAGTTGGAGGTTGAGTTTGCAGAACTTAGAGGCGAGCTTGAGGCGCGCACATCGGAGGTGGAGTCTCTCCGAATCCGGCTAGCAGAGGTGGAGAACTCGTGGGCCAAGTCACGGGAGGAAGCGGACGCATTCCGGGCATTGACGACTGGAAGCCTCGGAGAGCTGTTGGATTCTCATCGTGATCTCCGAGCGGATGAAGACAGGCATGCACGTGTGCATGCTGAGAAAGTCGAGGCTATGGAGATGGAAACCGTATCGCTCCGAAAGATGCTCAAAGAAATTACCCAACGTTTGGAGGAAGCACAAGGCGAACTTGGTGAAGAGCGTCGTAGGGTTCGAGACTCGGAATCTGAGCAAACCTTTCTACGCTCTCAGGTCGTCGGGCTTCGTGCTCAGCTCTCCAATTTTACCTCAGAACACGGGCGTCTACGCAAGGACTTTGCGGAGAAGGAAAAAGAGCTTCGGGAGACCCTCAAGGAGGCCGCGGATACGAATGTTCGGTTGGCGATGCTCCGCAATTACCTCGCTGAAAATGGACTCAGCCCGGAGTCAGAAGAGTCCACGACCCGTCCTGATGCATCCCGGATAGCTGAACTCGAGAAGCAGTTGGACGAGCGTATCCGACTTCATGACATCTCGGAGCGCGAACTCGCTCAAGCACTCAGAAGAAAACAGGAAGCTGAGGCTCAGATAACCACCCTAACGTCACAGTTGGACCGCTCCCGCTCTAGGCAGAGTCCGATCGTTGAGAGCGATTCTACCGCGGAAGCCCGGGCTCTCGAAGCTGAAAGCAAACTCGATGAAACTGAGCGCAGCTATAAAGCGAGGATGCAGCAGATGGAAGAAGATTACCAGCTTGCTGTTCACTATGTGAAGTGAGCTACAATATAATCATACTACGATTGATCTCATGTCATTTTCTTCATGCAGAGGCACTGAAAAAATGATGCGGAGGATGAAGGACGAGTTGACGAAGCAGAAGACAGCGAATTCTACCCTTCAGGCGGAGCTTGACACAGCACGTGGGCGTTCGAGCACTGAACCTGGATCGCGAACACGTGCAAATGGCAGCAGTACACCTGACGACGGTCACGATTTGCTGCGCTCCCAGCTCGTCGAGGCACAAAAACAATCTCAGCGGCTAACAAATGAGAACATGGACCTGCGCCAACGTATCGAAGCGCTCGAGAAGGATTTGGCATCGATGAGAGAAAGCTTGGTAGTCTCTCAACGAGAATCGGACGACCGGTACTCGCGGGTGGAGGAGCTCAAGCACGAGGTTGAGAGGCTTAATGCCACGCTGGCCATCTACCGGAAAGGTTCGGATGAAACGGTTGTCGAACAACTTACCCAAGAGAACACCAACCTCAAACGGGAGAACGAGCAGCTTTCCCACAAGATACATCTTCTTCTAGAAGTCGACCAGCCCTCATTCAATCGTCCGTCGAGTATGTCCAGCTCAGAGAACTTTGAACATCTCTCCAACGAATTGGATGATTGGCAGCGGCAACTTGCCAGTTCGATGAGTACGCGCCGGCCGATAAGCGATTTCGATTCCTCGCCTCTCGGACACATTCGAGTGGGTTCGCGGTCATGACACTTGCTTGTTGTATTGTCACCCATGTTTTCTGCATATATACATTTCATACCATTATTGCCTTGATTGCTTTCCCCAATACTTACACTCGTTTGGATTCGCAAGCTCATTACAATAATTCTGTTTTTCCTCACTTCGTTTCATCCTCTCAACCATATATATTCCCGTATGAGAATGGGTCGTGATGCTATACGGTCTCTGCAGCCATTTGGGTCCATTCAATCGCCTTCTGCTTTACAGCCGTAGCACCTTCTTCGTCACCTAATTTGCGCTCCAGATCTAGCCATTTCTTGAAAAATGTCCTGTGGTGACTCAAAGTGAGTGGGACACCTGTATGTGGATACGAATATGTACTTCGCCTTGTGGCTCGTCATTTTAATTGCCAGGACATGATGGAACAGGTTCCTGCGACACCGTTGAGTGTGTTCTATGGGTGAGATCCTAGAACCTACCGCAAATGTTGAATGTCTCCTTTGCTGGCTTCCATGTCCATGTAGACTGACCAAACGTCCCACCGTTTGGGATGTGAACTCACAATACCTTCGAAAATAGTCCTCCCTCGTTCGGCATCGCCAAGCTTGTATTCTAGTTGTGCGAACTTGGATATCGTTTTGAGGTCTGGCGAGGGGTTTGTTCATCAATCATACACACTAAAATACCCACCTACGTTTCCGTTTCTCGAGACCCTGCAGAGAGCGTGACAAAAGTTTGCGTGCATCATCCACTAGCCCGCGCCGAAGGTAATGTTCGCAGAACAACGCCCAAACCTTTGAGCTTTGTCCAAACTTTTTGCATGTTCGCTTGTATTGTTCTTCCGCTTTCTGTCAAATTATCAGGGTGATGGTTGCGACAGCGGTGCCTTTCAGCGAACCTCATATTTTTGACTTTCGTCAAAGATGGCTGCGAGCCGCAGATGAATCGTCTTGGAGTCATTATACCGCACCGCGTCTTTGAAGACAACTCCCATAGTGGCATCTGTACCGTATACGTTCTCCAAATTAAGGAGTGCAATCCAGACGTTGAGCTTCTCCTGTTCCTCTCGGAAATGGATGGTCTGAATAGCACGTTTGCCAATGCCTCGTGCCTTGTCGATCTCCGAGAGTTGCAGTTGAAAGGACATATACTGGATCCAAAGGTAAGAGGAATTGGGGGACCCTAGAAGCATTCGTTCGAAGTCGGCGTTCGAATCAGGCAACTTCGTCTGCATGTCAGCGGTGACATCCATCTCTACTTCCTTGCGCCTCTTCCGCTTCTTTTTCTCTACTGAGTTTTCCTCGCCATCACTTTGGTCTGAAGATTCCGATTCGAGTCCGGGCTCTTCATAGGGTCCTGTGTCCTTCACAAACCACTGGAAGCCGTCGATCTTGAGGGAGTGCGCATCTGTGTCCTGACGCCCAAGAAATTTCGGGGAATGGATGGGGCCAGGCGGCGCGAGATCGACTTGCATGGTAATGTCGTCTCCGTCTCCGTCATCATCGTCATGCCCGTCGTCATCTGTGAGTAGCTCCTCTTCGTCTGAACCAGAATCGTGCGGGTGTTCTTCATCAGACTCACTTCCACCGAGCGCTGCGTGCGTATTGACATGGTTCGCGATACTAAGCTCGTTATCCTGGGAGGGCTCAGACTCTGCTTCTACTTCGTCCTCGTCGCCAGTAAAGTAAGAAGGCTTTAAGCCCAGCGAGAGCTGCTTCTTCTCGAGATCGCGAGAAATGATGAAAGCCCTCACACGATCACCTTCACGAAACGTGCGGAGCGCGATCGTGACATCCGCGTCCTTGTTATCCGAGAGCTGACGGAAGGGTTGGTGGAGATGGCGAAACGGCAGATTGGTAACTTGCCTGAGATTTGTGGCATAGACCACTAATCTTCGAGCCCTCGATCTCAATGAAGATTCCGTATTGTTCGATGCGCTTGACCCGACCGTTAACCTTCTGACCTTCTCGAAGGTTGCTGAGAGTCAGTGAGTTGGGTGGCGCACGTGTCAGGTCACCAGAACGAAAGGTTATCTCGACCTTCTTGTTCGCAGTATCAACGCTAGCACACGGTCAGTGAGCTCGACACGGAATTCCGACAAGCATACTTCAAGATCCGACCCCTGACTAATTGGTTCACAACGAACCGACTCTTCCAATCCTTTATGTACTGTGAACTGTTTTCAGCACCTTAACTGTTGAGAGGCAATTCAAGCCATACTTCATCAAAGAGTTCCTTAATTTGGACCCGAGCATCGATACCTCTCCCAAGCATCACGAACAGCCCATGTTCTGCGACACTCTTGATGAAGCCCCTCACAGTGTCTCCAACCTTGAGATCATCGACGCTGTTTATTTCGCGGTCCACTGGTTGTTTAGCATCCTTCAGTGAAAGTCTCGAGGGGCGCGTGGAAAGGAATAGGTGATTGCTCGATTTGTCAATGCCGACCACCGCAGCTCTCAGGATAGAATCTACAGCAGGGAAGGGATTTCCGGTTTCGTAGTCGTCCGAGGTGTCGGTTGGATGCAAAGAGCCAGAGATCCGGGTGGTAAGCTTGATACGAGCGCCGTAACGTGTATATTTAGTCACTCGTCCACCAACTATCTGTCCAACGGCGACATTGTCCATAGACAGCGTAGCTTTCTTCTGTCGATCGCTTTTCGAGTACCCAGTGACGACGACGAAACTTTTCTCGGGGTTGCGAGATACCACGACCAGCGAGGCAATGGAAGCACCTGGTTTCAAAGACGTCTTGAGCTCTGGTACAGTTGTATTCCAGTGGCGTGCCAAGCACGAGAATGAGATGAGCGCGCGGACATCGGATGGCTTCAGCGAAAGCACGACATTTAACTTGTGTAGCTGAGTGACGACACCCTCGACCATGTCCCCTATAAGAACACCAGCTATGTCGGTCACATCTGAAGCAAACGAGGATGTGGCTTGCCGGATGCTGGCCACAATTCGTTGTGCTTCCGCGTGCACAGATATGATGCGCACTTTAATAACTTTTCCAGGTGCATATACATCGGTAAGCTTTGCACCAGTTTCACTAGGAGAATTTTAGTTGAACTGTGACTGTACCTGCCACAAAAGATCATACCTAGCCTCGCGTGCGGGCACTACAGCCTTCACGTTGTTAAAGAACTCGACCATGAGATGCTTGTCCGTGACTCGAAAGACGACCGCGTGAGTGAGAAGCCCAACCTTAGCATCAGAAAAAGAGGTCAAGATGGGGAACGTCGTGTCCAGTAGTGTTTTTTTAGCCGTTAGCACAAGGCGATTCCGCGCTGGATCGACTGTGAGCACCTTGAGGTCGATAAGTATACAGGAAGGGAGATGACGCCACCAGCACGTACACGGCACTTTATGTTCCCTCCAACCTTGAACTTCTTCGAAGGATGCTTGAGAGAGATATCAGCGTAGTGTACAGGCCAGATCACTCCGTCCACATTCCCAGATATGGACACGAAGAGCGCAGAATCCGTTAATTGTTTTATCACCCCCTTCAATATTTCGCCAACTTGCACTTGACCAGCCTGTAGAAATCTTTGTTCTAAGATGGATGACCGCAGAGAGAGCTGTAAAATTCCGTCGAACGGATGATGGCCAATTACGCGTGCCTTGTGGAAAGTATTTACTCTCCATGGTCCGGATGACCCAGACAGAGTGGGGATATGTTCATCAGAGACATGCGAAATCTGGGCGTGCATCAGTCAAGATTAAAGCGCTGGCCACTGGGAGGCTCACGTGAACAAATCCCTCTTGCTCGGGTTGTATCTCCACCAGTAACCCTCTCTCTGCTTCTACCCGCCGCACTTTGATTGAGTCCAGGACAGTCCCGACAGGGAAAGCGGCGTGTAAAAGCTGGCCCTCGGATGTACTTTTGGGTTGAAGCCTGATATGGTGTTCTGCAAGTGTGACAACGAACCGCGGTGGAGTTGTTCCCGGAAGATCGTACAGCACCCTTGCCTTTGCTTTTTGCCCTACTCTGAGAGATTTATGTGTATTCGGCAAGTGGAATTCGTCAGCCGTTGCATCGAAGAAGCCCAGGATTTGTAAATTTAGGCCATCCGGAATCACGGCAGTGACCAAGGCTTGAACCAGTGACCCTGGTAACACGGACGAAACATTGGTCACTTCGGATATCTGAGAAGGATTAAGCTCGGCCAATGTGGTTGAAACAATCCCTTACCGAAGATGAGACAAATACATCGGAATCGTTGGTGAGAGTGCAAATACGACCATTCGACGACATTTTAATGACGGAAACATGTATGAGTGCCCCAACTTGTAGTCTTGGCCCCTCGGAACCACCCTTGTGAGCTTCTTTGAACGACAGGAATCCGGATATGCCAGATACACCAAGCTCGATAATGTACCCATGGTCCTCAACACTTTGCACAGCCGCACTCAAGGACTGTCATGTATACTAAGTGTCTCGCCTGTTCCATTGCCGAAAGAGACTCACATAGCCAACTTTCAAATCGATTTTCCTTACACCCGTGTTGACCTTCTCTGGGAGCAGACTGAGCTCAACCCTTCGACTAGCTTTGATAGCGTCATCACGAACACGTCCAAGGCCAGCTACATCAGTTGTACCCGGAGCATGGGTGCTTATTACAACAGCACGAACGTATTGCCCAACGTAGAATAGACTTGTTAAGCCTGGAAATTGGGTAGAACTCTCTGATTGATCGTCATCAAGCTCTCCATCTTCAGCGTCATTCGTGGACTCAAGTCGCTCGGTGAGCTGAGACGTGATTTGAGTAATCGGAACGTGAGCGAAGAGCTGGTTAGGCAGCGAGACCACGAGAGCGAGAGGTTGTATCGACATCACTTGGCCAAGTACCCTCATCCCAGGAATGAGACGCTACAGGAAATTGGCATCGATAGTGCAAAGTCGATTCAAAACCCACCTTGTAATTTAGGTGTTCGATACGGACAGCATCTTTTTTCTCCATCTCAACCTGTGTAGCTTTGCCCTTGACGTCAGACTTGCGCTGTTTACGCTTGACTTGGGCCTGCTTTGTAGACTAGGTGACATTAATTCGATCCTTCACCGCGATCGGGCCACTTACACCAAATAATTCCTGGTCCGCTTCCCTGACTGCTTCTGCTCGAACAGTTTTGACCTCAAGTGGTGTCAGAGTAGTTCCGCCTCCACGCGGAAAGTCAATCTCCTCCAGAGTCATTGCAGATGTAGAGGGGACCGGATCCCCTTTGTGGGTCTTTTTCTCCGACTTTTCCGACGACAATTTGGTCTTCTTCGATATTCGGATGGAGGCACCATCATCGAGACGGCGTTTGTGTCCCGCCATACTGACTCGGAGCTACTTGGAAATTGGGAGAGGGGGTCCACAAACTAAGCTGAAGAAAAGTTGAATGAATCTTGCCGAGATGTGAGCTGCTATACCCCGCTGCTCGTGAGCTCGAGTGTAAATTTTGGTAGTTGCAGGAGGTATATCCGAATCGGGCAGGTACCTAAAGAAGTCTTAACATGAGTAAACCTCCGTCAACGACTCGATGTAGCACGTTTGACCGCCAATTTGCCCGAGGCAAAGCATACGACAATGGGTACGGTCTTTTGTCAACCGTCGCAACAATAGCTGACCCGAACTCTCTTCTAGATTTTCAGGTTCGTTTATGCGCACTAGCACCGTCTTGCTCAATTTTTACCTTTCATGTAGAACCGCGTGGGTTCCAAGTTTGGCGGCGGAGGTGTCGCAGGCGCATCGGAGACCAATGTCGACAGAAGAGAGCGCCTTAGAAAGCTTGCGTTGGAAACCATTGACCTTGCAAAAGTACGTATGCCCCTTTTTTATTGCAGACGTCTCTAATTTCCCGCAGGATCCCTACATTCTACGCAACCATCTCGGATCTCTCGAATGTCGACTGTGTTTGACGCTCCACACGAACGAAGGGTCATATCTTGCACACACACAGGGGAAAAAGCACCAAACAAACCTCGCTAGACGGGCAGCCAGGGATGCGAAGGAGACCCAGTTGATGGTAGCCCCTACCCAGTCCAATGTACAGCGAAAAGTCTTCCTTAAAATTGGCCGACCAGGTTACCGGGTGACGAAAGTTCGTGACAGGGATACCGGAAAGGAAGGTATGATGGTACAAGTGCATCTTCCGCAGATTAAACCAGGCGTTATCCCCCGACGGCGGTTCATGAGTGCTTGGGAACAAAAGAGGGAGCCTCCAAACAAGGCGTACCAGTATTTGATTGTAGGTCCTTTTGATGGTAGAATGTGGGAGACCTGACATGCCATTAAAAGGTTGCTGCTGAGCCGTACGAAACAATTGCTTTTCGCATCCCAGCGAGAGAGATAGAGGATGAAACTGACGACGCTGGATATTGGAATTGGTCACATTGGGATCCCGACACAAAGCAGTACACCTTCCAGTTCATGTTCCGCATGTCTTATTGATCGTTCCTCAATATAATTGGCAATCAATGTCCATCTCCCCTTCTTACCCGAGCGAGTCCTACCGGGGTTGTAATCCACGCCCATGGACTCATGTTCCACAATTCATATTCCGTCGGGTGGTATAATAAGGACGAGCATACCAGTTCTGTCCATCTATCAACGCACGTATTCCCGACATGGATCTGTTACGCCGGTTCGCTCCATTCTATGACCACAATTAATATCGATAGTGGGAGTATGAATCAGTCATCGACGATAATCAGGCTTCCTGAACTCATCTGGCTTAGGTGCTTATGGCAGGCGGAGAGGGAAGGCTGCTCATAATCCTGGAGGGTCACCGTTTGTTCGTTCTGACCAGTCCGTTGAACATGTGGGTGGATCTCTTGTCCCGTTGGCGTGCTTTTCATATGAACGTTACTTTACGTAGTATAAGGCTCGAGCCTGAGTTGACTCCATGGTCCGGTGCTTTGCGGTGCGCCTGGTGACACACAATAACCTGCATCCGTACTGTAGTGAAATGAGTGTTTTATCTGTCAGGTCCGGTGTATTCGCAACTCATGGTAGCTTATGTGTCCTCGAAAGGCCAATGATGAGGGCTAAATTTGACACCTCCTATCAATCGCCCCGAATTACGGCGTCGTCTTCTCAACTTGAACTCTCGTTTAGGGTTTCATTTCAAGGATGTACTGGTATGCAAATAAACTTATCAAGCAAAATTATCATGATAGCGAGTGAATTGCGAATACGAGATTACCTGAAATAAGAAACCAGGGATGATTATGATGGACGTCGTCTGAACATGATCTCCGCCGTCCGGTTGGGTGAACAAATCATCTGGAACCATTGGTCTGGAGGTCGTATCCCGTCCTTCAGCTTCATGTCATAATTTAGCACCAAATGTGCCATCATCGCAGTCATCATAGTCGAAACAAAGAAACGCCCAG
Source organism: Xerocomellus dryophilus (assembly GCA_038089495.1). Classification (NCBI taxonomy): domain Eukaryota; kingdom Fungi; phylum Basidiomycota; class Agaricomycetes; order Boletales; family Boletaceae; genus Xerocomellus; species Xerocomellus dryophilus. The sequence continues at coordinate 172,742 of JBBPKY010000001.1, forward strand.
GGCTGCGCAAGATCAGATTCACGGCGATCAAATATGGAATGCCAACTAGACGTGGTTTGTGGACGTACCATGCCCGATTTCCATGTCCAAATACCAAGTACAATCGATTAGTAGATGCAAGCCTGGACTTCTGCGGTGACTCCTCTCCAGCATCTTGCCTTATTAGAAAGCGGAACGCGTCAAATTCAGATGCGTTTTCATAATAGCGATCATCAAGATGCATAGGCACTGAGGCTACAGCCAGGTGAGTGCCAGCAGGTATTGTTGTTCCATCAGAAAACGTGATGTCTTCCATGGCTTTCCGAATGATGGGGACTGGAACGAAGATCGATACCTTGGCCATAACAATATAAGAGAATTGACCCACAGAGACTCGTGCCGCTAACTCTCTGGGACTCCCTCAAGAAACTTTCCATTTTCACCAACATCCCCATCGAATCCTTCGTCCACCCATATTGCTCAGTCACCTCTCGCACTTCCTCGCGCAAGAGTTCTATGTATTGTGGATGTGATGTGAGATTCAACAGGGCGTGGGTGAGAGTCTACGTCAGGGCGTTAATAACGTTCTCTCTCAAAGGACGGCACAGACCTGAGCTGAAGTATGCAAAGATGCAAAGTTCAATACGAGTATACGTAAGCAGATACTGCGTAGATTCCTATCCTCTGGTTTAGACACTTGAAGAAGCCAGGTGATCATATCATCCTAGAGTTAAGCCATAAGTTCGCATGCGGTTGTAAGAGAAGTAAGGAGGCGGACCGGAAGGCTAGGCGGCTCGTTGACGGGGTTATTGTTGTATCGCTTTAACCGTGGCTCTACGATGGGTTGCAGTAAAGCCATGCAACGCTTCAGGCTGCTAGGCGTGTTAGTCAATACGCGACCAATGATTCTGGAAGCAAAATAGTCCACATCGTCGCATCATCAGTAGTAACGGATCTACTCACGGATGTATCAGCTTTGGAAAGAAGTTTACCAAACTAGCTCGAAACATTATTTGCAGAGCAAACTTTGATAGGACATCGGCAAATTCGGGAGATTGACCTACGGACGGAGCTGAGCAATCGCTTTGCGACGGCATAAAGTGCGACTTACAAATGGGCAGTCCTACAAAGACACGGTTGCTTGTACGGCATGTCGCTTTCATTACCGCGGAGTATGCGGGGACGCCCACCCAGTCTATGGGAATTGCAGTCCGACCTGATTCGCAGGACTGTCAAAAAGTGATGCTTACCGAGTTCATTAGGAGGAAGGATTTCTTCGAATGTCTGACATATCTCATGGTGGATGTCGGGAAAGATATTAGCGAGCTTGCGCCTGAGCTGGCTTTGGAGGACGGTGACATGGTAAGGATGTGTCTGTGCTTCAAGGCCGAAGGTGTATTTGACTTGAAGAATCTGCGTGTTGTTACGTACGTGAAGATCGATGGTGTCAAAGGTAATATAGTATACACACGTCTCTCATTGCGTGATCGAAGGACAGTTTGTCGTCGGGGATTTTGCGGAGCTCCTCCACGAGTTCAGGGCCTGTCAGCACAACCATCCATCGATCCATCATTGGTACTCTAAAGAATTTGTCTTTGTACTAGCTTCGAGGTGAGCCCGCTAAACAGGAAATTTTTGGTGGAGGACGGACCAGATCATAGCCTTGCTGAACCATGGACCTGGCATACAGAATGAACTTTGCGGCGCCATAGTAAGACAGAAGGGGACCTGATGGTCCGACGGCGGGGATATCATCGAGCTGCACGAAGGGTTGGTCATGGAGGGTAAGCATGGCAACGATGAGAGTTGGACATGCCTTGGACGGCCATCGAATACGCTCAATGATAATGGCGGCTACAAGAGAAACGGCCAAACCATATAGCAGAAGACTAGCACTGTCCATGGGCGGAACGTCGGGGGCAGAGAGAGGCGGAGGGCATTTCGGGCAAAGCTCCCATGGAGAGGTATTTATGTCGGGGAAATGGAAATAGAGTTAGAACGCTCTTACTACCGGCTAGATTAGATTCATGAATCCGAGCAGTGGCGTGGAGTGTTGTACATTCAAGGATTTTCCGCTCAGTTTTACTTGGAGATCAACCACATGGGAAGCGGCCGCAGTTGGAATGGCGGTCGTATCACAAGGCTGGCCTATCTCGATGCGGCTTCGTCATGTCATGGAAATTCTGTCAAATTTAGAGCACCATCTGACAGCCTCGACTCGATCCCTTTGCGAGGGAGATGAGGTCTTCTGACAATATCATGTAGCCAAGGCATCTCCGCGTTTGTGGCCTTTTCGGGCGTCGAACCTCCGCACCTACTGAAATGAACGGACTCGACGGCCCACGCGATGAATTGTACCAATCTAGTACGTATTGGGTCACAATAACCTCATATATGTAGATCGCTGGCCAACAGGCCGCCAGATTCTCGCGTAATCGCGGAAGTGAATACATACTCCCACTGAGTTCCGCGTCGGGTCAAGAAAAGCACGATTTTCTTGGTAAATACGAAAGTGTCGAAACAAATTCGTTTGAGAGTTACAAATTCTTCAGCCCTGTTTTGGGATCGAAGCCCTCGAAGGCGATTGGGTGCACCGACGCGGGAGAACAATGAATTTCTACTGTTCACATTAACGTGTGATCATAATTATTGTGAGTATAAGATGTCCATGGTATCAGCGCGCAGCGCCATAGTGTCTGAGGTAAAAATACAAATTGCGGATGTGGTTTAGTAACTGGAGTCCTCAAACACGGAGCTAGTGGCAAAATTGACAGTTGAAATAGAAGACCGACTGAACCAGTAAGCCAGGCCATTTCCGCTTCAAAAAATACAGTTGATGTCAGGGGACAAAAAGGACGAAATTCAGATATCGCTCTTCCGTTTGCTCAGCCTTCGCCGACGCGTCCTTTCTTTAGTTCCTTCGACCTCGTTCGCCGTCTTCGTCGGAGAATTTCCCATTCTTGGCAAGGCGTCGTCCTGGGACATGGGTGCATGGTCCGGTATGGGTGATTTTGCCGGGAAGGCAGACGACTTCTTCCGTAAGAGTCTTGGTTCTTGACTATATATAGCAGGCTTCCCCTGAAAATGCGCACCCTCTAAAGCATGATCATCCGGATATTCACGCTGCCAAGCTGGAGGTTCAGCTGGAGGAAAACTGTACTGTCGCTGCGGTGGCTGAGGCTGGAGCGGGGCTGGCATCACAAGACGTTTTGGAAGGTGGCGTATCCGCGGGGGGTCTAAAGGATTGTTTTGTATAGTGGAAGAGGGTTGTATGATGGTGCTGTTGATCGTATAAGAGCTGTCCAACGAGTGTACGCTTTTATGTCGGGAATTATGACGTGACAATGCAATTACCGCGCTCTCCGTCGACTGTGTTTTCGGTGACGTGGGATGAAACGAGGGTGGCGGGGTATGTTGCGGCGATAGTGGAGGACCTAAGCTATGCGGCCGAGGCGGAGGAAAGGCGGTCTTTTCTGATTGGAGGACGTAAGGCGGTGCATTATGATCGTGATGGAGTGGGGAGCAATTGGGTGTGTCGGGCGTGTAGTCCCCGAGATAGCGTTCCCGAGGAGCACGCAGGGATGACTGGCGGTTCTGAAAGCTGTCCCGATCCCGAAGATCCAGGGACGATGGGTATTCACGGGAATACGTCCGCGGGTTTGGTAGTGATTGGCGTCGGTGAGGTTGGGTGGTGATTGTAACTGTATTCGGCTGAGGGCGAAATTGATCAGGAACTGCAGCTATACTAGAAGCGCGAAAGCTATAGATGGTGTTTTGTTGAAGGATCTGGCCGGGTTCGAGGTGTAATGATAATCCTGTTTCACCGTGGGCGGACGGCACTCGGGAAGTAAACTAGACGCGACGGTCAAGACACGGTGAGTGGGAGGGTATATTATTGAGCTTACCTGATGTTGACCGGGACGCAAAGGACGGGGGTCGGACTTGATGAGTACTATGAGCAAGACGGACAGTCGTAAGCAGACACTTGACACACCTCGCGCCTTGAAGGATGAATATTGCCTCCGCGAGGGGCAGTATTACTGGACATGCGAGGTAGGGTAGGCTGGGCGAGGCTGGTACCGATTGCTTCATAAGGTCCGTCGTGGTGGTAGCTACCTCCAAATGGGTCCGTCTCGTCCAACTCATCGATACGGTCCAGATTGTGACGAGTGGTGAGACGGCGGACGAATGCTTTCATCCTTGATTTGGGGGGAAGATTGGTCGGGACTGGTTTCAAAGCTCGCCTCGTTAGGATATGTGGTCTCGGTAGAATTTCTGGGACGGGGACGGGGAG